>CAWVNZ010002916.1:0-22000 GCA_963930735.1 Dioctria linearis
AAAATTTACTATAGAAAAGGCAATTCCTGGCGTATTTAAAATTTGCGACAGAAAAAAATAATTTTTTGAATAATTTACTATAGAAAAGGCAATCCCTGGCGTATTTAAAATATGCGACAGTAAAAAATTATTTTTTGAATAATTTACTATAGAAAAGGAAATCCCTGGCGTAATTAAAATTTGCGACAGAAAAAAATTATTTTTAGCAAAATTTACTATAGAAAAGGCAATCCCTGGCGTAATTAAAATTTGCGACAGTAAAAAATTAATTTTTGAAAAATTTGCTATAGAAAAGGCAATCCCTGGCGTAATTAAAATTTGCGACAGTAAAAAATTATTTTTTTAATAATTTACTATAGAAAAGGCAATCCCTGGCGTAATTAAAATTTGCGACAGTAAAAAATAATGTTTTGAATAATTTACTATAGAAAAGGCAATCCCTAGCGTAATTAAAATCTGCGACAGTAAAAAATTATTTTTTGAATAATTTACTATAGAATAGGCAATCCCTGGCGTAATTAAAATTTGCGACAGTAAAAAATTAATTTTCGAATAATTTACTATATAAAAGGCAATCCCTGGCGTAATTAAAATTTGCGACAGTAAAAAATTATTTTTTGGAAAATTTACTATAGTAAAGGCAATCCTTGGCGTATTTAAAATTTGCGACAGAAAAAAATTATTTTTTGAATAATTTACTATAGAAAAGGCAATCCCTGGCGTATTTAAAATATGCAACAGTAAAAAATTATTTTTTGAATAATTTACTATAGAAAAGGCAATCCCTGGCGTAATTAAAATTTGCGACAGAAAAAAATTATTTTTTGCAAAATTTACTATAGAAAAGGCAATCCCTGGCGTAATTAAAATTTGCGACAGTAAAAAACTAATTTTTGAAAAATTTACTATAGAAAAGGCAATCCCTGGTTTAATTAAAATTTGCGACAGTAAAACATTAATTTTTGAAAAATTTACTATAGAAAAGGCAATGCCTGTCGTAATTAAAATTTGCGACAGTAAAAAATTAATTTTTGAAAAATTTACTATAGAAAAGGCAATCCCTGGCGTATTTAAAATTTGCGACAGAAAAAAAATATTTTTTGAATAATTTACTATAGAAAAGGCAATCCCTGGCGTATTTAAAATTTGCGACAGTAAAAAATTATTTTTTGAAAAATTTACTATAGAAAAGGCAATCCCTGGCGTAATTAAAATTTGCGACAGTAAAAATTTTTTTTTTTGAATAATTTAATATAGAAAAGGCAATCCCTGGCGTAATTAAAATTTGCGACAGTAAAAAATTATTTTTTGCAAAATTTACTATAGAAAAGGCAATCCCTGGCGTATTTAAAATTTGCGACCGTATAAAATTAATTTTTGAAAAATTTACTATAGAAAAGGCAATCCCTGGCTTATTTAAAATTTGCGACAGAAAAAAATTATTTTTTGAATAATTTACTATAGAAAAGGCGTATTTAAAATATGCGACAGTAAAAAATTATTTTTTGAATAATTTACTATAGAAAAGGCAATCCCTGGCGTAATTAAAATATGCGACAGTAAAAAATTATTTTTTGAATAATTTACTATAGAAAAGGCAATCCCTGGCTAATTAAAATTTGCGACAGAAAAAAATTATTTTTTGCAAAATTTACTATAGAAAAGTCAATCCCTGGCGTAATTAAAATTTGCGACAGTAAAAAACTAATTTTTGAAAAATTTACTATAGAAAAGGCAATGCCTGGCGTAATTAAAATTTGCGACAGTAAAAAATTATTTTTTGAATAATTTACTATAGAAAAGGCAATCCCTTGCGTAGTTAAAATTTTTGACAGTAAAAAATTATTTTTTGCAAAATTTACTATAGAAAAGGCAATCCCTGGCGTATTTAAAATTTGCGACAGTAAAAAATTATTTTTTGCAAAATTTACAATAGAAAAGGTAATCCTTGGCGTAATTAAAATTTGCGACAGAAAAAAATTAATTTTTGAAAAATTTACTATAGAAAAGGCAATCCCTGGCGTAATTAAAATTTGCGACAGTAAAAAATTAATTTTTGAAAAATTTACTATAGAAAAAAGCAATCCCTGGCGTAATTAAAATTTGCGACAGTAAAAAATTAATTTTTGAAAAATTTACTATAGTAAAGGCAATCCCTGGCGTATTTAAAATTTGCGACAGAAAAAAATTATTTTTTGAATAATTTACTATAGAAAAGGCAATCCCTGGCGTAATTAAAATTTGCGACAGTAAAAAATTATTTTTTGAAAAATTTACTATAGTAAAGGCAATCCCTGGCGTAATTAAAATTTGCGACAGTAAAAAATTAATTTTTGAATAATTTACTATAGAAAAGGCAATCCCTGGCGTAATTAAAATTTGCGACAGAAAAAAATGATTTTTTGAATAATTTACTATAGAAAAGGCAATCTCTGGCGTATTTAAAATATGCGACAGTAAAAACTTATTTTTTGAATAATTTACTATAGGAAAGGCAATCCCTGGCGTAATTAAAATTTGCGACAGAATAAAATTATTTTTTGAACAATTTACTATTGAAAAGGCAATCCCTGGCGTAATTAAAATTTGCGACAGTAAAAAATTATTTTTTGAATAATTTACTATAGTAAAGGCAATCCCTGGCGTAATTAAAATTTGCGACAGTAAAAAATTAATTTTTGAATAATTTACTATAGAAAAGGTAATCCCTGGCGTAATTAAAATTTGCGACAGTAAAAAATTATTTTTTGAAAAATTTACTATAGAAATGGCAATCCCTGGTGTAATTAAAATTTGCGACAGAAAAAAATTATTTTTTGCAAAATTTACTATAGAAAAGGCAATCCCTGGCGTAATTAAAATTTGCGACAGTAAAAAATTAATTTTTGAAAAATTTACTATAGAAAAGGCAATCCCTGGCGTAATTAAAATTTGCGACAGTAAAAAATTATTTTTTTAATAATTTACTATAGAAAAGGCAATCCCTGGCGTAATTAAAATTTGCGACAGTAAAAAATAATTTTTTTAATAATTTACTATAGAAAAGGCAATCCCTGGCGTAATAAAAATTTGCGACAGTAAAAAATAATTTTTTGAATAATTTACTATAGAAAAGGCAATCCCTAGCGTAATTAAAATTTGCGACAGTAAAAAATTATTTTTTGAATAATTTACTATAGAAAAGGCAATCCCTGGCGTAATTAAAATTTGCGACAGTAAAAAATTAATTTTTGAATAATTTACTATATAAAAGGTAATCCCTGGCGTAATCAAAATTTGCGACAGTAAAAAATTATTTTTTGAAAAATTTACTATAGAAAAGGCAATCCTTGGCGTATTTAAAACTTGCGACAGTAAAATGTTATTTTTTGCAAAATTTACTATAGAAAAGGCAATCCCTGGCGTATTTAAAATTTGCGACAGTATAAAATTAATTTTTGAAAAATTTACTATAGAAAAGGCAATTCCTGGCGTATTTAAAATTTGCGACAGAAAAAAATTATTTTTTGAATAATTTACTATAGAAAAGGCAATCCCTGGCGTATTTAAAATATGCGACAGTAAAAAATTATTTTTTGAATAATTTACTATAGAATAGGAAATCCCTGGCGTAATTAAAATTTGCGACAGAAAAAAATTATTTTTTGCAAAATTTACTATATAAAAGGCAATCCCTGGCGTAATTAAAATTTGCGACAGTAAAAAATTAATTTTTGAAAAATTTACTATAGAAAAGGCAATTCCTGGCGTAATTAAAATTTGCGACAGTAAAAAATTATTTTTTTAATAATTTACTATAGAAAAGGCAATCCCTGGCGTATTTAAAATTTGCGACAAAAAAAATTATTTTTTGAATAATTTACTATAGAAAAGGCAATCCCTGGCGTATTTAAAATTTGCGACAGTAAAAAATTATTTTTTGAAAAATTTACTATAGAAAAGGCAATCCCTGGCGTAATTAAAATTTGCGACAGTAAAAAATTATTTTTTGAATAATTTACTATAGAAAAGGCAATCCCTGGCGTAATTAAAATTTGCGACAGTAAAGTGTTATTTTTTGCAAAATTTACTATAGAAAAGGCAATCCCAGGCGTATTTAAAATTTGCGACAGCATAAAATTAATTTTTGAAAAATTTACTATAGAAAAGGCAATCCCTGGCGTATTTAAAATTTGCGACAGAAAAAAATTATTTTTTGAATAATTTACTATAGAAAAGGCAATCCCTGGCGTATTTAAAATATGCGACAGTAAAAAATTATTTTTTGAATAATTTACTATAGAAAAGGCAATCCCAGGCGTAATTAAAATTTGCGACAGTAAAAAATTATTTTTTTAATAATTTACTATAGAAAAGGCAATCCCTGGCGTAATTAAAATTTGCGACAGTAAAAAATAATTTTTTGAATAATTTACTATAGAAATGGCAATCCCTAGCGTAATTAAAATTTGCGACAGTAAAAAATTATTTTTTGAATAATTTACTATAGAAAAGGCAATCCCTGGCGTAATTAAAATTTGCGACAGTAAAAAATTAATTTTTGAATAATTTATTATATAAAAGGTAATCCCTGGCGTAATGAAAATTTGCGACAGTAAAAAATTATTTTTTGAAAAATTTACTATAGAAAAGGCAATCCTTGGCGTATTTAAAATTTGCGACAGTAAAATGTTATTTTTTGCAAAATTTACTATAGAAAAGGCGATCCCTGGCGTATTTAAAATTTGCGACAGTATAAAATTAATTTTTGAAAAATTTACTATAGAAAAGGTAATTCCTGGCGTATTTAAAATTTGCGACAGAAAAAAATTATTTTTTGAATAATTTACTATAGAAAAGGCAATCCCTGGCGTATTTAAAATATGCGACAGTAAAAAATTATTTTTTGAATAATTTACTATAGAAAAGGAAATCCCTGGCGTAATTAAAATTTGCGACAGAAAAAAATTATTTTTTGCAAAATTTACTATAGAAAAGGCAATCCCTGGCGTAATTAAAATTTGCGACAGTAAAAAATTAATTTTTGAAAAATTTACTATAGAAAAGGCAATCCCTGGCGTAATTAAAATTTGCGATAGTAAAAAATTATTTTTTTAATAATTTACTATAGAAAAGGCAATCCCTGGCGTAATTAAAATTTGCGACAGTAAAAAATAATGTTTTGAATAATTTACTATAGAAAAGGCAATCCCTAGCTTAATTAAAATTTGCGACAGTAAAAAATTATTTTTTGAATAATTTACTATAGAATAGGCAATCCCTGGCGTAATTAAAATTTGCGACAGTAAAAAATAATGTTTTGAATAATTTACTATAGAAAAGGCAATCCCTAGCGTAATTAAAATTTGCGACAGTAAAAAATTATTTTTTGAATAATTTACTATAGAATAGGCAATCCCTGGCGTAATTAAAATTTGCGACAGTAAAAATTTTTTTTTTGAATAATTTAATATAGAAAAGGCAATCCCTGGCGTAATTAAAATTTGCGACAGTAAAAAATTAATTTTTGAAAAATTTACTATAGAAAAGGCAATCCCTGGCGTAATTAAAATTTGCGACAGTAAAAAATTATTTTTTTAATAATTTACTATAGAAAAGGCAATCCTTGGCGTATTTAAAATTTGCGACAGAAAAAAATTATTTTTTGAATAATTTACTATAGAAAAGGCAATCCCTAGCGTAATTAAAATTTGCGACAGTAAAAAATTATTTTTTGAATAATTTACTATAGAATAGGCAATCCCTGGCGTAATTAAAATTTGCGACAGTAAAAAATTAATTTTTGAATAATTTACTATATAAAAGGTAATCCCTGGCGTAATTAAAATTTGCGACACTAAAAAATTATTTTTTGCAAAATTTACTATAGAAAAGGCAATCCCTGGCGTAATTAAAATTTGCGACAGTAAAAAACTAATTTTTGAAAAATTTACTATAGAAAAGGCAATCCCTGGTTTAATTAAAATTTGCGACAGTAAAACATTAATTTTTGAAAAATTTACTATAGAAAAGGCAATGACTGGCGTAATTAAAATTTGCGACAGTAAAAAAATAATTTTTAAAAAATTTACTATAGAAAAGGCAATCCCTGGCGTATTTAAAATTTGCGACAGTAAAGTGTTATTTTTTGCAAAATTTACTATAGAAAAGGCAATCCCAGGCGTATTTAAAATTTGCGACAGCATAAAATTAATTTTTGAAAAATTTACTATAGAAAAGGCAATCCCTGGCGTATTTAAAATTTGCGACAGAAAAAAATTATTTTTTGAATAATTTACTATAGAATAGGCAATCCCTGGCGTAATTAAAATTTGCGACAGTAAAAAAATTAATTTTTGAAAAATTTACTATAGAAAAGGCAATTCCTGGCGTAATTAAAATTTGCGACAGTAAAAAATTATTTTTTTAATAATTTACTATAGAAAAGGCAATCCCTGGCGTAATTAAAATTTGCGACAGTAAAAAATAATTTTTTGAATAATTTACTATAGAAAAGGCAATCCCTAGCGTAATTAAAATTTGCGACAGTAAAAAATTATTTTTTGAATAATTTACTATAGAATAGGCAATCCCTGGCGTAATTAAAATTTGCGACAGTAAAAAATTAATTTTTGAATAATTTACTATATAAAAGGTAATCCCTGGCGTAATTAAAATTTGCGACACTAAAAAATTATTTTTTGCAAAATTTACTATAGAAAAGGCAATCCCTGGCGTAATTAAAATTTGCGACAGTAAAAAACTAATTTTTGAAAAATTTACTATAGAAAAGGCAATCCCTGGTTTAATTAAAATTTGCGACAGTAAAACATTAATTTTTGAAAAATTTACTATAGAAAAGGCAATGACTGGCGTAATTAAAATTTGCGACATTAAAAAATTAATTTTTAAAAAATTTACTATAGAAAAGGCAATCCCTGGCGTATTTAAAATTTGCGACAGTAAAGTGTTATTTTTTGCAAAATTTACTATAGAAAAGGCAATCCCAGGCGTATTTAAAATTTGCGACAGCATAAAATTAATTTTTGAAAAATTTACTATAGAAAAGGCAATCCTTGGCGTATTTAAAACTTGCGACAGTAAAATGTTATTTTTTGCAAAATTTACTATAGAAAAGGCAATCCCTGGCGTATTTAAAATTTGCGACAGTATAAAATTAATTTTTGAAAAATTTACTATAGAAAAGGCAATTCCTGGCGTATTTAAAATTTGCGACAGAAAAAAATTATTTTTTGAATAATTTACTATAGAAAAGGCAATCCCTGGCGTATTTAAAATATGCGACAGTAAAAAATTATTTTTTGAATAATTTACTATAGAATAGGAAATCCCTGGCGTAATTAAAATTTGCGACAGAAAAAAATTATTTTTTGCAAAATTTACTATATAAAAGGCAATCCCTGGCGTAATTAAAATTTGCGACAGTAAAAAATTAATTTTTGAAAAATTTACTATAGAAAAGGCAATTCCTGGCGTAATTAAAATTTGCGACAGTAAAAAATTATTTTTTTAATAATTTACTATAGAAAAGGCAATCCCTGGCGTAATTAAAATTTGCGACAGTAAAAAATAATTTTTTGAATAATTTACTATAGAAAAGGCAATCCCTAGCGTAATTAAAATTTGCGACAGTAAAAAATTATTTTTTGAATAATTTACTATAGAATAGGCAATCTCTGGCGTAATTAAAATTTGCGACAGTAAAAAATTAATTTTTGAATAATTTACTATATAAAAGGTAATCCCTGGCGTAATTAAAATTTGCGACACTAAAAAATTATTTTTTGGAAAATTTACTATAGATAAGGCAATCCTTGGCGTATTTAAAATTTGCGACAGAAAAAAAATATTTTTTGAATAATTTACTATAGAAAAGGCAATCCCTGGCGTATTTAAAATATGCAACAGTAAAAAATTATTTTTTGAATAATTTACTATAGAAAAGGCAATCCCTGGCGTATTTAAAATTTGCGACAAAAAAAATTATTTTTTGAATAATTTACTATAGAAAAGGCAATACCTGGCGTATTTAAAATTTGCGACAGTAAAAAATTATTTTTTGAAAAATTTACTATAGAAAAGGCAATCCCTGGCGTAATTAAAATTTGCGACAGTAAAAAATTATTTTTTGAATAATTTACTATAGAAAAGGCAATCCCTGGCGTAATTAAAATTTGCGACAGTAAAGTGTTATTTTTTGCAAAATTTACTATAGAAAAGGCAATCCCAGGCGTATTTAAAATTTGCGACAGCATAAAATTAATTTTTGAAAAATTTACTATAGAAAAGGCAATCCCTGGCGTATTTAAAATTTGCGACAGAAAAAAATTATTTTTTGAATAATTTACTATAGAAAAGGCAATCCCTGGCGTATTTAAAATATGCGACAGTAAAAAATTATTTTTTGAATAATTTACTATAGAAAAGGCAATCCCAGGCGTAATTAAAATTTGCGACAGTAAAAAATTATTTTTTTAATAATTTACTATAGAAAAGGCAATCCCTGGCGTAATTAAAATTTGCGACAGTAAAAAATAATTTTTTGAATAATTTACTATAGAAATGGCAATCCCTAGCGTAATTAAAATTTGCGACAGTAAAAAATTATTTTTTGAATAATTTACTATAGAAAAGGCAATCCCTGGCGTAATTAAAATTTGCGACAGTAAAAAATTAATTTTTGAATAATTTATTATATAAAAGGTAATCCCTGGCGTAATGAAAATTTGCGACAGTAAAAAATTATTTTTTGAAAAATTTACTATAGTTTGAAAAATTTACTATAGAAAAGGCAATCCTTGGCGTATTTAAAATTTGCGACAGTAAAATGTTATTTTTTGCAAAATTTACTATAGAAAAGGCGATCCCTGCGTATTTAAAATTGCGACAGTATAAAATTAATTTTTGAAAATTTACTATAGAAAAGGCAATTCCTGGCGTATTTAAAATTTGCGACAGAAAAAAATTATTTTTTGAATAATTTACTATAGAAAAGGCAATCCCTGGCGTATTTTAAAATATGCGACAGTAAAAAATTATTTTTTGAATAATTTACTATATAAAAGGAAATCCCTGGCGTAATTAAAATTTGCGACAGAAAAAAATTATTTTTTGCAAAATTTACTATAGAAAAGGCAATCCCTGGCGTAATTAAAATTTGCGACAGTAAAAAATTAATTTTTGAAAAATTTACTATAGAAAAGGCAATCCCTGGCGTAATTAAAATTTGCGATAGTAAAAATTATTTTTTTAATAATTTACTATAGAAAAGGCAATCCCTGGCGTAATTAAAATTTGCGACAGTAAAAAATAATGTTTTGAATAATTTACTATAGAAAAGGCAATCCCTAGCGTAATTAAAATTTGCGACAGTAAAAAATTATTTTTTGAATAATTTACTATAGAATAGGCAATCACTGGCGTAATTAAAATTTGCGACAGTAAAAAATAATGTTTTGAATAATTTACTATAGAAAAGGCAATCCCTAGCGTAATTAAAATTTGCGACAGTAAAAAATTATTTTTTGAATAATTTACTATAGAATAGGCAATCCCTGGCGTAATTAAATTTGCGACAGTAAAAATTTTTTTTTTGAATAATTTAATATAGAAAAGGCAATCCCTGGCGTAATTAAAATTTGCGACAGTAAAAAATTAATTTTTGAAAAATTTACTATAGAAAAGGCAATCCCTGGCGTAATTAAAATTTGCGACAGTAAAAAATTATTTTTTTAATAATTTACTATAGAAAAGGCAATCCTTGGCGTATTTAAATTTGCGACAGAAAAAATTATTTTTTGAATAATTTACTATAGAAAAAGGCAATCCCCTGGCGTATTTAAAATATGCGACAGAAAAAAATTATTTTTTGCAAAATTTACTATAGAAAAGGCAATCCCTGGCGTAATTAAAATTTGCGACAGTAAAAAACTAATTTTTGAAAAATTTACTATAGAAAAGGCAATCCCTGGTTTAATTAAAATTTGCGACAGTAAAACATTAATTTTTGAAAAAATTTACTATAGAAAAGGCAATGACTGGCGTAATTAAAATTTGCGACAGTAAAAAAATTAATTTTAAAAATTTACTATAGAAAAGGCAATCCCTGGCGTAATTTAAAATTTGCGACAGTAAAGTGTTATTTTTTGCAAAATTTACTATAGAAAAGGCAATCCCAGGCGTATTTAAAATTTGCGACAGCATAAAATTAATTTTTGAAAAATTTAACTATAGAAAAGGCAATCCCTGGCGTATTTAAAATTTGCGACAGAAAAAAATTATTTTTTGAATAATTTACTATAGAATAGGCAATCCCTGGCGTAATTAAAATTTGCGACAGTAAAAAATTAATTTCTGAATAATTTGCTATATAAAAGGTAATCCCTGGCGTAATTAAAAATTTGCGACACTAAAAAATTATTTTTTGGAAAATTTACTATAGAAAAAGGCAATCCTTGGCGTATTTAAAATTTGCGACAGAAAAAAAATATTTTTTGAATAATTTACTATAGAAAAGGCAATCCCTGGCGTATTTAAAATATGCAACAGTAAAAAATTATTTTTTGAATAATTTACTATAGAAAAGGCAATCCCTGGCGTATTTAAAATTTGCGACAAAAAAAATTATTTTTTGAATAATTTACTATAGAAAAGGCAATCCCTGGCGTATTTAAAATTTGCGACAGTAAAATGTTATTTTTTGCAAAATTTACTATAGAAAAGGCGATCCCTGGCGTATTTAAAATTTGCGACAGTATAAAATTAATTTTTTGAAAAAATTTACTATAGAAAAGGCAATTCCTGGCGTATTTAAAATTTGCGACAGAAAAAAATTATTTTTTGAATAATTTACTATAGAAAAGGCAATCCCTGGCGTATTTAAAATATGCGACAGTAAAAATTATTTTTTGAATAATTTACTATAGAAAAGGCAATCCCAGGCGTAATTAAAATTGCGACAGTAAAAAATTATTTTTTTTAATAATTTAATATAGAAAAGGCAATCCCTGGCGTAATTAAAATTTGCGACAGTAAAAATAATTTTTTGAATAATTTACTATAGAAATGGCAATCCCTAGCGTAATTAAAATTTGCGACAGTAAAAAATTATTTTTTGAATAATTTACTATAGAAAAGGCAATCCCTGGCGTAATTAAAATTTGCGACAGTAAAAAATTAATTTTTGAATAATTTATTATATAAAAGGTAATCCCTGGCGTAATGAAAAATTTGCGACAGTAAAAAAATTAATTTTTGAAAAATTTACTATAGAAAAGGCAATCCTTGGCGTATTTAAAATTTGCGACAGTAAAATGTTATTTTTTGCAAAATTTACTATAGAAAAGGCGATCCCTGGCGTATTTAAAATTTGCGACAGTATAAAATTAATTTTTGAAAAATTTACTATAGAAAAGGCAATTCCTGGCGTATTTAAAATATGCGACAGAAAAAAATTATTTTTTGAATAATTTACTATAGAAAAGGCAATCCCTGGCGTATTTAAAATATGCGACAGTAAAAAATTATTTTTTTGAATAATTTACTATAGAAAAGGAAATCCCTGGCGTAATTAAATTTGCGACAGAAAAAAATTATTTTTTGCAAAATTTACTATAGAAAAGGCAATCCCTGGCGTAATTAAAATTTGCGACAGTAAAAAATTAATTTTTGAAAAATTTACTATAGAAAAGGCAAATCCCTGGCGTAATTAAAATTTGCGACAGTAAAAAATTATTTTTTTTAATAATTTACTATAGAAAAGGCAATCCTGGCGTAATTAAAATTTGCGACAGTAAAAAAATAATGTTTTGAATAATTTACTATAGAAAAGGCAATCCCTAGCGTAATTAAAATTTGCGACAGTAAAAAATTATTTTTTGAATAATTTACTATAGAATAGGCAATCCCTGGCGTAATTAAAATTTGCGGACCAGTAAAAAATAATGTTTTGAATAATTTACTATAGAAAAGGCAATCCCTAGCGTAATTAAAATTTGCGACAGTAAAAAATTATTTTTTGAATAATTTACTATAGAATAGGCAATCCCTGGCGTAATTAAAATTGCGACAGTAAAAATTTTTTTTTTGAATAATTTAATATAGAAAAGGCAATCCCTGGCGTAATTAAAATTTGCGACAGTAAAAAATTAATTTTTGAAAAATTTACTATAGAAAAGGCAATCCCTGGCGTAATTAAAATTTGCGACAGTAAAAAATTATTTTTTTTAATAATTTACTATAGAAAAGGCAATCCTTGGCGTATTTAAAATTTGCGACAGAAAAAAATTATTTTTTGAATAATTTACTATAGAAAAGGCAATCCCTGGCGTATTTAAAATATGCGACCAGAAAAAAATTATTTTTTGCAAAATTTACTATAGAAAAGGCAATCCCTGGCGTAATTAAAATTTGCGACAGTAAAAAAACTAATTTTTGAAAAATTTACTATAGAAAGGCAATCCCTGGTTTAATTAAAATTTGCGACAGTAAAACATTAATTTTTGAAAAAATTTACTATAGAAAAGGCAATGACTGGCGTAGTTAAAATTTGCGACAGTAAAAAATTAATTTTTGAAAAATTTACTATAGTAAAGGCAATCCCTGGCGTATTTAAAATTTGCGACAGAAAAAAAAATATTTTTTGAATAATTTACTATAGAAAAGGCAATCCCTGGCGTATTTAAAATTTGCGACAGTAAAAAATTATTTTTTGAAAAATTTACTATAGAAAAGGCAATCCCCTGGCGTAATTAAAATTTGCGACAATAAAAAATTATTTTTTGAATAATTTACTATAGAAAAGGCAATCCCTGGCGTAATTAAAATTTGCGACAGTAAAAAATTATTTTTTGCAAATTTACTATAGAAAAGGCAATCCCTGGGCGTATTTAAAATATGCGACAGTATAAAATTAATTTTTGAAAATTTACTATAGAAAAGGCAATCCCTGGCTTATTTAAAATTTGCGACAGAAAAAAATTATTTTTTGAATAATTTACTATAGAAAAGGCAATCTCTGGCGTATTTAAAATATGCGACAGTAAAAACTTATTTTTTGAATAATTTACTATAGGAAAGGCAATCCCTGGCGTAATTAAAATTTGCGACAGTAAAAAATTATTTTTTGAACAATTTACTATTGAAAAGGCAATCCCTGGCGTAATTAAAATTTGCGACAGTAAAAAATTATTTTTTGAATAATTTACTATAGTAAAGGCAATCCCTGGCGTAATTAAAATTTGCGACAGTAAAAAATTAATTTTTGAATAATTTACTATAGAAAAGGTAATCCCTGGCGTAATTAAAATTTGCGACAGTAAAAAATTATTTTTTGAAAAATTTACTATAGAAAAGGCAATCCCTGGCGTATTTAAAATTTGCGACAGAAAAAAATTATTTTTTGAATAATTTACTATAGAAAAAGGCAATCCCTGTGGTATTTAAAATTTGCGACAGAAAAAAATTAATTTTTGAAAAATTTACTATAGAAAAGGCAATCCCTGGCGTATTTAAAATTTGCGACAGTATAAAATTAATTTTTGAAAAATTTACTATAGAAAAGGCAATCCTTGGCGTATTTAAAATTTGCGACAGAAAAAAATTATTTTTTGAATAATTTACTATAGAAAAGGCAATCCCTGGCGTATATAAAATATGCGACAGTAAAAAATTATTTTTTGAATAATTTACTATAGAAAAGGCAATCCATGGTGTATTTAAAATTTGCGACAGAAAAAAATTATTTTTTGAAAAATTTACTATAGAAAAGGCAATCCCTGGCGTATTTAAAATTTGCGACAGTATAAAATTAATTTTTGAAAATTTACTATAGAAAAGGCAATCCTTGGCGTATTTAAAATTTGCGACAGAAAAAAATTATTTTTTGAATAATTTACTATAGAAAAGGCAATCCCTGGCGTATATTAAAATATGCGACAGTAAAAAATTATTTTTTGAATAATTTACTATAGAAAAGGCAATCCTTGGCGTATTTAAAATTTGCGACAGAAAAAAATTATTTTTTGCAAAATTTACTATAGAAATGGCAATCCCTGGTGTAATTAAAATTTGCGACAGAAAAAAATTATTTTTGCAAAATTTACTATAGAAAAGCAATCCCTGGCGCAATTAAAATTTGCGACAGTAAAAAATTAATTTTTGAAAAATTTACTATAGAAAAGGCAATCCCTGGCGTAATTAAAATTTGCGACAGTAAAAAAATTTTTTTTAATAATTTACTATAGAAAAGGCAATCCCTGGCGTAATTAAAATTTGCGACAGTAAAAAATAATTTTTTGAATAATTTACTATAGAAAAGGCAATCCCTAGCGTAATTAAAATTTGCGACAGTAAAAAATTATTTTTTGAATAATTTACTATAGAAAAGGCAATCCCTGGCGTAATTAAAATTTGCGACAGTAAAAAATTATTTTTTGAAACAATTTACTATTGAAAAGGCAATCCCTGGCGTAATTAAAATTGTCGACAGTAAAAAATTATTTTTTGAATAATTTACTATAGTAAGGGCAATCCCTGGCGTAATTAAAATTTGCGACAGTAAAAATTAATTTTTGAATAATTTACTATAGAAAAGGTAATCCCTGGCGTAATTAAAATTTGCGACAGTAAAAAAATTATTTTTTGAAAAATTTACTATAGAAAAGGCAATCCCTGGCGTATTAAAATTTGCGACAGAAAAAAAATTATTTTTTGAATAATTTACTATAGAAAAGGCAAATCCTGGGGTATTTAAAATTTGCGAAAGAAAACAATTATTTTTTGCAAAATTTACTATAGAAATGGCAATCCCTGGTGTAATTAAAATTTGCGACAGAAAAAAATTATTTTTGCAAAATTTACTATAGAAAAGGCAATCCCTGCGTAATTAAAATTTGCGACAGTAAAAAATTAATTTTTGAAAAATTTACTATAGAAAAGGCAATCCCTGGCGTAATTAAAATTTGCGACAGTAAAAAATTAATTTTTTTAATAATTTACTATAGAAAAGGCAATCCCTGGCGTAATTAAAATTTGCGACAGTAAAAAAATAATTTTTTGAATAATTTACTATAGAAAAGGCAATCCCTAGCGTAATTAAAATTTGCGACAGTAAAAAAATTATTTTTTGAATAATTTACTATAGAAAAGGCAATCCCTGGCGTAATTAAAATTTGCGACAGTAAAAAATTAATTTTTGAATAATTTACTATATAAAAGGTAATCCTGGCGTAATCAAAATTTGCGACAGTAAAAAATTATTTTTTGAAAAATTTACTATAGAAAAGGCAATCCTTGGCGTATTTAAAACTTGCGACAGTAAAATGTTATTTTTTGCAAAATTTACTATAGAAAAGGCAATCCCTGGCGTATTTAAAATTTGCGACAGTATAAAATTAATTTTTGAAAAATTTACTATAGAAAAGGCAATTCCTGGCGTATTTAAAATTTGCGACAGAAAAAAATTATTTTTTTGAATAATTTACTATAGAAAAGGCAATCCCTGGCGTATTTAAAATATGCGACAGTAAAAAATTATTTTTTGAATAATTTACTATAGAATAGAAATCCCTGGCGTAATTAAAATTTGCGACAGAAAAAAATTATTTTTTGCAAAATTTACTATAGAAAAGGCAATCCCTGGCGTAATTAAAATTTGCGACAGTAAAAAATTAATTTTGAAAAATTTACTATAGAAAAAGGCAATTCCTGGCGTAATTAAAATTTGCGACAGTAAAAAATTATTTTTTTAATAATTTACTATAGAAAAGGCAATCCCTGGCGTAATTAAAATTTGCGACAGTAAAAAATAATTTTTTTGAATAATTTACTATAGAAAAGGCAATCCCTAGCGTAATTAAATTTGCGACAGTAAAAAATTATTTTTTGAATAATTTACTATAGAATAGGCAATCCCTGGCGTAATTAAAATTTGCGACAGTAAAAATTAATTTTTGAATAATTTACTATATAAAAGGTAATCCCTGGCGTAATTAAAATTTGCGACACTAAAAAATTATTTTTTGGAAAATTTACTATAGAAAAGGCAATCCTTGGCGAATTTAAAATTTGCGACAGAAAAAAAATATTTTTTGAATAATTTACTATAGAAAAGGCAATCCCTGGCGTATTTAAAATATGCAACAGTAAAAATTATTTTTTGAATAATTTACTATAGAAAAGGCAATCCCTGGCGTAATTAAAATTTGCGACAGAAAAAAATTATTTTTTGCAAAATTTACTATGGAAAAGGCAATCCCTGGCGTAATTAAAATTTGCGACAGTAAAAAAATAATTTTGTAAAATTTACTATGGAAAAGGCAATCCCTGGTTTAATTAAAATTGCGACAGTAAAAAATTATTTTTTGAATAATTTACTATAGAAATGGCAATCCCTGGCGTAATTAAAAATTTGTGACAGTATAAAATTATTTTTTGCAAAATTTACTATAGAAAAGGCAATCCCTGGCGTATTTAAAATTTGCGACAGTAAAAAATTATTTTTTGCAAAATTTACAATAGAAAAGGCAATCCCTGGCGTATTTAAAATTTGCGACCGTATAAAATTAATTTTTGAAAAATTTACTATCCCTGGCTTATTTAAAATTTGCGACAAAAAAAAATTATTTTTTGAATAATTTACTATAGAAAAGGCAATCCCTGGCGTATTTAAAATATGCGACAGTAAAAAATTATTTTTTGAATAATTTACTATAGAAAAGGCAATCCCTGGCGTAATTAAAATATGCGGCAGTAAAAAATTATTTTTTGAATAATTTACTATAGATAAGGCAATCCCTGGCTAATTAAAATTTGCGACAGAAAAAAATTATTTTTTGCAAAATTTACTATAGAAAAGGCAATCCCTGGCGTAATTAAAATTTGCGACAGTAAAAAACTAATTTTTGAAAAACTTACTATAGAAAAGGCAATCCCTGGCCTAATTAAAATTTGCGACAGTAAAACTTATTTTTTGAATAATTTACTATAGAAAAGGCAATCCCTTGCGTAATTAAAATTTGTGACAGTAAAAAATTATTTTTTGCAAAATTTACTATAGAAAAGGCAATCCCTGGCGTATTTAAAATTTGCGACAGTAAAAAATTATTTTTTGCAAAATTTACAATACAAAAGGCAATCATTGGCGTAATTAACTCTTGCGACAGAAAAATATTAATTTTTGAAAAATTTACTATAGAAAAGGCAATCCCTGGCGTAATTAAAATTTGTGACAGTATAAAATTTTTTTTTGCAAAATTTACTATAGAAAAGGCAATCCCTGGCGTAATTAAAATTTGCGACAGTAAAAAATTATTTTTTGCAAAATTTACAATAGAAAAGGCAATCCCTGGCGTATTTAAAATTTGCGACCGTATAAAATTAATTTTTGAAAAATTTACTATCCCTGGCTTATTTAAAATTTGCGACAAAAAAAAATTATTTTTTGAATAATTTACTATAGAAAAGGCAATCCCTGGCGTATTTAAAATATGCGACAGTAAAAAATTATTTTTTGAATAATTTACTATAGAAAAGGCAATCCCTGGCGTAATTAAAATATGCGGCAGTAAAAAATTATTTTTTGAATAATTTACTATAGAAAAGGCAATCCCTGGCTAATTAAAATTTGCGACAGAAAAAAATTATTTTTTGCAAAATTTACTATAGAAAAGGCAATCCCTGGCGTAATTAAAATTTGCGACAGTAAAAAACTAATTTTTGAAAAACTTACTATAGAAAAGGCAATCCCTGGCCTAATTAAAATTTGCGACAGTAAAACTTATTTTTTGAATAATTTACTATAGAAAAGGCAATCCCTTGCGTAATTAAAATTTGTGACAGTAAAAAATTATTTTTTGCAAAATTTACTATAGAAAAGGCAATCCCTGGCGTATTTAAAATTTGCGACAGTAAAAAATTATTTTTTGCAAAATTTACAATACAAAAGGCAATCATTGGCGTAATTAAAACTTGCGACAGAAAAATATTAATTTTTGAAAAATTTACTATAGAAAAGGCAATCCCTGGCGTAATTAAAATTTGCGACAGTAAAAAATTAATTTTTGAAAAATTTACTATACAAAAGGCAATCCCTGGCGTAATTAAAATTTGCGACAGTAAAAAATTAATTTTTGAAAAATTTACTATAGTAAAGGCAATCCCTGGCGTATTTAAAATTTGCGACAGAAAAAAATTATTTTTTGAATAATTTACTATAGAAAAGGCAATCCCTGGCGTATTTAAAATTTGCGACAGTAAAAAATTATTTTTTGAAAAATTTACTATAGAAAAGCCAATCCCTGGCGTAATTAAAATTTGCGACAATAAAAAATTATTTTTTGAATAATTTACTATAGAAAAGGCAATCCCTGGCGTAATTAAAATTTGCAACAGTAAAAAATTATTTTTTGCAAAATTTACTATAGAAAAGGCAATCCCTGGCGTATTTAAAATATGCGACAGTATAAAATTAATTTTTGAAAAATTTACTATAGAAAAGGCAATCCCTGGCTTATTTAAAATTTGCGACAGAAAAAAATTATTTTTGAATAATTTACTATAGAAAAGGCAATCTCTGGCGTATTTAAAATATGCGACAGTAAAAAAATTATTTTTTGAATAATTTATAATAGGAAAGGCAATCCCTGGCGTAATTAAAATTTGCGACAGTAAAAAATTATTTTTTGAACAATTTACTATTGAAAAGGCAATCCCTGGCGTAATTAAAATTTGCGACAGTAAAAAATTATTTTTTGAATAATTTACTATAGTAAAGGCAATCCCTGGCGTAATTAAAATTTGCGACAGTAAAAAATTAATTTTTGAATAATTTACTATAGAAAAGGTAATCCCTGGCGTAATTAAATTTTGCGACAGTAAAAAATTATTTTTTGAAAAATTTACTATAGAAAAGGCAATCCCAGGCGTATTTAAAATTTGCGACAGAAAAAAATTATTTTTTGAATAATTTACTATAGAAAAGGCAATCCCTGGCGTATTTAAAATTTGCGACAGAAAAAAATTAATTTTTGAAAAATTTACTATAGAAAAGGCAATCACTGGCGTATTTAAAATTTGCGACAGTATAAAATTAATTTTTGAAAAATTTACTATAGAAAAGGCAATCCTTGGCGTATTTAAAATTTGCGACAGAAAAAAATTATTTTTTGAATAATTTACTATAGAAAAGGCAATCCCTGGCGTATATAAAATATGCGACAGTAAAAAATTATTTTTTGAATAATTTACTATAGAAAAGGCAATCCCTGGCGTAATTAAAATTTGCGACAGAAAAAAATTATTTTTTGCAAAATTTACTATAGAAAAGGCAATCCCTGGCGTAATTAAAATTTGCGACAGTAAAAAACTAATTTTTTGAAAAATTTACTATAGAAAAGGAAATCCCTGGTGTAATTAAAATTTGCGACAGTAAAAAATTATTTTTTGAATAATTTACTATAGAAAAGGCAATCCCTGGCGTAATTAAAATTTGTGACAGTAAAAAATTATTTTTTGCAAAATATACTATAGAAAAGGCAATCCCTGGAGTATCTAAAATTTGCGACAGTAAAAAATTATGTTTTGCAAAATTTACAATAGAAAAGGCAATACTTGGCGTAATTAAAATTTGCGACAAAAAAAAATTAATTTTTGAAAAATTTACTATAGAAAAGGCAATCCTGGCGTAATTAAAATTTGCGACAGTAAAAAATTATTTTTTGAAAAATTTACTATAGAAAAGGCAATCCCTGGCGTATTTAAAATTTGCGACAGTAAAAAATTATTTTTTGCAAAATTTACTATAGAAAAGGCAATCCCTGGCGTAATTAAAATTTGCGACAGTAAAAAATTAATTTTTGAAAAATTTACTACAGAAAAGGCAATCCCTGGCGTATTTAAAATTTGCGACAATAAAAAAATAATTTTTGAAAAATTTACTATAGAAAAGGCAATCCCTGGCGTAATTAAAATTTGCGACAGTAAACAATTATTTTTTGAATAATTTACTATAGAAAAGGCAATCCCTGGCGTAATTAAAATTTGCGACAGTAAAAAATTATTTTTTGAAAAATTTACTATAGAAAAGGCAATCCCTGGCGTAATTAAAATTTGCGACAGTAAAAAAATATTTTTTGAAAAATTTACTATAGAAAAGGCAATCCCTGGCGTAGTTAAAATTTGCGACGGTAAAAAATTATTTTTTGCAAAATTTACTATAGAAAAGGCAATCCCTGTCGTAATTAAAATTTACGACAGAAAAAAATTATTTTTTGCAAAATTTACTATAGAAAAGGCAATCCCTGGCGTAATTAAAATTTGCGACAGTAAAAAATTATTTTTTGAATAATTTACTATAGAAAAGGCAATCCCTGGCGTAATTAAGATTTGCGACAGTAAAAAATTATTTTTTGAATAAATTACTATAGAAAAGGCAATCCCTGGCGTATTTAAAATTTGCGACAGAAAAAAATTAATTTTTGAATAATTTACTATAGAAAAGGCAATCCCTGGCGTATTTAAAATTTGCGACAGAAAAAAATTAATTTTTGAAAAATTTACTATAGAAAAGGCAATCCCTGGCGTATTTAAAATTTGGGACAGCATAAAATTAATTTGTGAAAAATTTACTATAGAAAAGGCAATCCTTGGCGTATTTAAAATTTGCGACAGAAAAAATTTTTTTTTAATAATTTACTATAGAAAAGGCAATCCCTGGCGTATTTAAAATATACGACAGTAAAAAATTATTTTTTGAATAATTTACTATAGAATAGGCAATCCCTGGCGTAATTAAAATTTGCGACAGAAAAAAATTATTTTTTGAATAATTTACTATAGAAAAGGCAATACCTTGCGTATTTAAAATTTGCGACAGAAAAAAATTAATTTTTGAAAAATTTACTATAGAAAAGGCAATCCCTGGCGTATTTAAAATTTGCGACAGTATAAAATTAATTTTTGAAAAATTTACTATAGAAAAGGCAATCCTTGGCGTATTTAAAATTTGCGACAGAAAAAAAATATTTTTTGAATAATTTACTATAGAAAAGGCAATCCCAGGCGTATATAAAATATGCGACAGTAAAAAATTATTTTTTGGATAATTTACTATAGAAAAGACAATCCCTGGCGTAATTAAAATTTGCGACAGAAAAAAATTATTTTTTGCAAAATTTACTATAGAAAAGGCAATCCCTGGCGTAATTAAAATTTGCGACAGTAAAAAACTAATATTTGAAAAATTTACTATAGAAAAGGCAATCCCTGGCGTAATTAAAATTTGCGACAGTAAAAAATTATTTTTTGAATAATTTACTATAGAAAAGGCAATCCCTGGCGTAATTAAAATTTGTGACAGTAAAAAATTATTTTTTGCAAAATTTACTATAGAAAAGGCAATCCCTGGAGTATTTAAAATTTGCGACAGTAAAAAATTATGTTTTGCAAAATTTACAATATAAAAGGCAATACTTGGCGTAATTAAAATTTGCGACAAAAAAAAATTAATTTCTGAAAAATTTACTATAGAAAAGGCAATCCTGGCGTAATTAAAATTTGCGACAGTAAAAAATTATTTTTTGAAAAATTTACTATAGAAAAGGCAATACCTGGCGTATTTAAAATTTGCGACAGTAAAAAATTATTTTTGCAAAATTTACTATAGAAAAGGCAATCCCTGGCGTAATTAAAACTTGCGACAGTAAAAAATTAATTTTTGAAAAATTTACTACAGAAAAGGCAATCCCTGGCGTATTTAAAATTTGCGACAATAAAAAAATAATTTTTGAAAAATTTACTATAGAAAAGGCAATCCCTGGCGTAATTAAAATTTGCGACAGTAAAAAATTATGTTTTGCAAAATTTACAATAGAAAAGGTAATACTTGGCGTAATTAAAATTTGCGACAAAAAAAATTAATTTCTGAAAAATTTACTATAGAAAAGGCAATCCTGGCGTAATTAAAATTTGCGACAGTAAAAAATTATTTTTTGAAAAATTTACT
>CAWVNZ010002917.1:0-28948 GCA_963930735.1 Dioctria linearis
AATTTCTCACAAAATAATTTTTTACTGTCGCAAATTTCAATTTCGCCAGGTAAATTTTTTCAAAATATTAATTTCTTACTGTCGCAAATTTTAAATAAGCCAGGGATTGCCTTTTTCTATAGTAAATTATTCAAAAAATAATTTTATACTGTCGCAAAATTTTAATTACGCCAGGGATTGCCTTTTCTATAGTAAATTATTCAAAAAATAATTTTTTACTATCGAAAATTTTTAAATACGCCAGGGATTGCCTTTTCTATAGTAAATTATTCAAAAAATAATTTTATACTGTCGCAAATTTTAAGTGCGCCAGGGATTGCCCTTTTCTACAGTAAATCATTCAAAAAAATAATTTTTTTACTGTCGCAAATTTCAATTTCGCCAGGTAAATTTTTCAAAAAAATAATTTTCTACTGTCGCAAATTTTAAATAAGCCAGGGATTGCCTTTTTCTATAGTAAATAATTCAAAAAATAATTTTTTTACTGTCGCAAAATTTTAATTGCGCCAGGGATTGCCTTTTCTACAGTAAACTTTTCAAAAAATAATTTTCTACTGTCGCAAATTTTAAATATCCCAGGGATTGCCTTTTCTATAGTAAATTTCTCACAAATTAATTTCTTACTGTCGCAAATTTTAAATACGCCAGGGATTGCCTTTTCTATAGTAAATTATTCAAAAAATAATTTTCTACTGTCGCCAAATTTTAAATACGCCAGGGATTGCCTTTTCTATAGTAAAATTATTCAAAAAAAAAATTTTTTACTGTCGCAAATTTTAATTACGCCAGGGATTGCCTTTTCTATAGTAAATTATTCAAAAACTAATTTTATACTGTCGCAAATTTTAAGTGCGCCAGGGATTGCCTTTTCTATAGTAAATTATTCAAAAATAATTTTTTGCTGTCGCAAATTTTAATTACGCCAGGGATTGCCTTTTCTATAGTAAATTTTGCAAAAAAATGATTTTATACTATCGCAAATTTTAAGTGCGCCAGGGATTGCCTTTTCTATAGTAAATTATTCAAAAAATAATTTTTTTACTGTCGCAAATTTTAAATACGCCAGGGATTGCCTTTTCTATAGTAAATTATTCAAAAAATAATTTTTTACTGTCGCAAATTTTAATTGCGCCAGGGATTGCCTTTTCTATAGTAAACTTTTCAAAAAATAATTTTTCTACTGTCGCAAATTTTAATTGCGCCAGGGATTGCCTTTTTCTATAGTAAATTATTCAAAAAATAATTTTCTACTGTCGCAAATTTTAAATATCCCAGGGATTGCCTTTTCTTTAGTAAATTATTCAAAAAATAATTTTCTACTGTCGCAAATTTTAATTACGCCAGGGATTGCCTTTTTCTATAGTAAATTATTCAAAAAATAATATTCTACTGTCGCAAAATTTTAATTACGCCAGGGATTGCCTTTTCTATAGTAAATTATTCAAAAAAATAATTTTTTACTGTCGCAAATTTTAATTACGCCAGGGATTGCCTTTTCTATAGTAAATTTTGCAAAAAAATGATTTTTATACTATCGCAAATTTTAAGTGCGCCCAGGGATTGCCTTTTCTATAGTAAATTTCTCACAAATTAATTTCTTACTGTCGCAAATTTTAAATACGCCAGGGATTGCCTTTTCTATAGTAAATTATTAAAAAAATAATTTTCTACTGTCGCAAATTTTTAAATACGCCAGGGATTGCCTTTTCTATAGTAAATTATTCAAAAAAAAAAAATTTTTTACTGTCGCAAATTTTAATTACGCCAGGGATTGCCTTTTCTATAGTAAATTATTCAAAAAATAATTTTCTACTGTCGCAAATTTTAATTACGCCAGGGATTGCCTTTTCTATAGTAAATTATTCAAAAAATAATTTTTTACTGTCGCAAATTTTAATTACGCCAGGGATTGCCTTTTCTATAGTAAAATTTTGCAAAAAATGATTTTATACTATCGCAAATTTTAAGTGCGCCAGGGATTGCCTTTTCTATAGTAAATTATTCAAAAAAATAATTTTTTACTGTCGCAAATTTTAAATACGCCAGGGATTGCCTTTTTCTATAGTAAATTATTCAAAAAATAATTTTTTACTGTCGCAAATTTTAATTGCGCCAGGGATTGCCTTTTTCTATAGTAAACTTTTCAAAAAAATAATTTTCTACTGTCGCAAATTTTAATTGCGCCAGGGATTGCCTTTTCTATAGTAAATTATTCAAAAAATAATTTTCTACTGTCGCAAATTTTAAATATCCCAGGGATTGCCTTTTCTTTAGTAAATTATTCAAAAAATAATTTTCTACTGTCGCAAATTTTAATTACGCCAGGGATTGCCTTTTCTATAGTAAATTATTCAAAAAATAATATTCTACTGTCGCAAATTTTAATTACGCCAGGGATTGCCCTTTTCTATAGTAAATTATTCAAAAAATAATTTTTTTACTGTCGCAAATTTTAATTGCGCCAGGGATTGCCTTTTCTATAGTAAATTATTCAAAAAATAATTTTTATACTGTCGCAAATTTTAATTACGCCAGGGATTGCCTTTTCTATAGTAAATTATTCAAAAAATAATTTTCTACTGTCGCAAATTTTAATTACGCCAGGGATTGCCTTTTCTATAGTAAATTATTCAAAAAAATAATTTTTTTACTCTCGCAAATTTCAATTTCGCCAGGTAAATTTTTCAAAAAATAATTTTCTACTGTCGCAAATTTTAAATACGCCAGGGATTGCCTTTTCTATAGTAAATTATTCAAAAAATAATTTTTTACTGTCGCAAATTTTAATTGTGCCAGGGATTGCCTTTTCTATAGTAAACTTTTCAAAAAATAATTTTCTACTGTCGCAAATTTTAATTGCGCCAGGGATTGCCTTTTCTATAGTAAATTATTCAAAAAATAATTTTCTACTGTCGCAAAATTTTAAATATCCCAGGGATTGCCTTTTCTATAGTAAACTATTCAAAAAATAATTTTCTACTGTCGCAAATTTTAAATTACTCCAGGGATTGCCTTTTCTATAGTAAATTATTCAAAAAATAATTTTCTACTGTCGCAAATTTTAATTACGCCAGGGATTGCCTTATTCTATAGTAAATTATTCAAAAAATAATTTTATACTGTCGCAAATTTTAATTGCGCCAGGGATTGCCTTTTCTATAGTAAATTATTCAAAAAATAATTTTATACTGTCGCAAATTTTAATTACGCCAGGGATTGCCTTTTTCTATAGTAAAATTATTCAAAAAATAATTTTTTTACGGTCGCAAATTTTTAATTACGCCAGGGATTGCCTTTTCTATAGTAAATTTTGCAAAAAATAATTTTTATACTGTCGCAAATTTTAAGTGCGCAGGGATTGCCTTTTCTATAGTAAATTATTTAAAAAATAATTTTTTACGGTCGCAAATTTTAATTACGCCAGGGATTGCCTTTTCTATAGTAAATTTTGCAAAAAATAATTTTATACTGTCGCAAATTTTAAGTGCGCCAGGGATTGCCTTTTCTATAGTAAATTATTTAAAAAAATAATTTTTTTACTGTCGCAAATTTTAAATACGCCAGGGATTGCCTTTTCTATAGTAAAATAATTCAAAAAATAATTTTTTTACTGTCGCAAAATTTTAATTGCGCCAGGGGATTGCCTTTTCTACAGTAAACTTTTCAAAAAAATAATTTTCTACTGTCGCAAATTTTAAATATCCCAGGGATTGCCTTTTTCTATAGTAAATTTCTCACAAATTAATTTCTTACTGTCGCAAATTTTAAATACGCCAGGGATTGCCTTTTCTATAGTAAATTATTCAAAAAAATAATTTTCTACTGTCGCAAATTTTAAATACGCCAGGGATTGCCTATTCTATAGTAAATTATTCAAAAAAAAAATTTTTTTACTGTCGCCAAATTTTAATTACGCCAGGGATTGCCTTTTCTATAGTAAATTATTCAAAAACTAATTTTATACTGTCGCAAATTTTAAGTGCGCCAGGGATTGCCTTTTCTATAGTAAATTATTCAAAAATAATTTTTTGCTGTCGCAAATTTTTAATTACGCCAGGGATTGCCTTTTCTATAGTAAATTTTGCAAAAAATGATTTTATACTATCGCAAATTTTAAGTGCACCAGGGATTGCCTTTTCTATAGTAAATTATTCAAAAAATAATTTTTTTACTGTCGCAAATTTTAAATACGCCAGGGATTGCCTTTTCTATAGTAAATTATTCAAAAAATAATTTTTTTACTGTCGCAAATTTTAATTGCGCCAGGGATTGCCTTTTCTATAGTAAACTTTTCAAAAAATAATTTTCTACTGTCGCAAATTTTAATTGCGCCAGGGATTGCCTTTTCTATAGTAAATTATTCAAAAAATAATTTTCTACTGTCGCAAATTTTAAATATCCCAGGGATTGCCTTTTCTTTAGTAAATTATTCAAAAAATAATTTTCTACTGTCGCAAATTTTAATTACGCCAGGGATTGCCTTTTCTATAGTAAATTATTCAAAAAATAATATTCTACTGTCGCAAATTTTAATTACGCCAGGGATTGCCTTTTCTATAGTAAATTATTCAAAAAATAATTTTTTTACTGTCGCAAATTTTAATTACGCCAGGGATTGCCTTTTCTATAGTAAATTTTGCAAAAAATGATTTTTATACTATCGCAAATTTTTAAGTGCGCCAGGGATTGCCTTTTCTATAGTAAAATTTCTCACAAATTAATTTCTTACTGTCGCAAATTTTAAATACGCCAGGGATTGCCTTTTCTATAGTAAATTATTAAAAAAATAATTTTCTACTGTCGCAAATTTTAAATACGCCAGGGATTGCCTTTTCTATAGTAAATTATTCAAAAAAAAAAATTTTTTTACTGTCGCAAATTTTAATTACGCCAGGGATTGCCTTTTCTATAGTAAATTTTTCAAAAAATAATTTTCTACTGTCGCAAATTTTAATTACGCCAGGGATTGCCTTTTCTATAGTAAATTATTCAAAAAAATAATTTTTTACTGTCGCAAATTTTAATTACGCCAGGGATTGCCTTTTCTATAGTAAATTTTGCAAAAAATGATTTTATACTATCGCAATTTTTAAGTGCGCCAGGGATTGCCTTTTCTATAGTAAATTATTCAAAAAATAATTTTTTACTGTCGCAAATTTTAAATACGCCAGGGATTGCCTTTTCTATAGTAAATTATTCAAAAAATAATTTTTTTTACTGTCGCAAATTTTAATTTGCGCCAGGGATTGCCTTTTCTATAGTAAACTTTTCAAAAAATAATTTTCTACTGTCGCAAATTTTAATTGCGCCAGGGATTGCCTTTTCTATAGTAAATTATTCAAAAAATAATTTTCTACTGTCGCAAATTTTAAATATCCCAGGGATTGCCTTTTCTTTAGTAAATTATTCAAAAAATAATTTTCTACTGTCGCAAATTTTAATTACGCCAGGGATTGCCTTTTCTATAGTAAATTATTCCAAAAAATAATATTCTACTGTCGCAAATTTTAATTACGCCAGGGATTGCCCTTTCTATAGTAAAATTATTCAAAAAATAATTTTTTACTGTCGCAAATTTTTAATTGCGGCCAGGGATTGCCTTTTTCTATAGTAAATTATTCAAAAAATAATTTTATACTGTCGCAAATTTTAATTACGCCAGGGATTGCCTTTTCTATAGTAAAATTATTCAAAAAATAATTTTCTACTGTCGCAAATTTTAATTACGCCAGGGATTGCCTTTTCTATAGTAAAATTATTCAAAAAATAATTTTTTACTCTCGCAAATTTCAATTTTCGCCAGGTAAATTTTTCAAAAAATAATTTTCTACTGTCGCAAATTTTAAATACGCCAGGGATTGCCTTTTCTATAGTAAAATTATTCAAAAAATAATTTTTTTACTGTCGCAAATTTTAATTGTGCCAGGGATTGCCTTTTCTATAGTAAACTTTTCAAAAAATAAATTTTCTACTGTCGCAAATTTTAATTGCGCCAGGGATTGCCTTTTCTATAGTAAATTATTCAAAAAATAATTTTCTACTGTCGCAAATTTTAAATATCCCAGGGATTGCCTTTTCTATAGTAAACTATTCAAAAAATAATTTTCTACTGTCGCAAAATTTTAATTACTCCAGGGATTGCCTTTTCTATAGAAAATTATTCAAAAAATAATTTTCTACTGTCGCAAATTTTAATTACGCCAGGGATTGCCCTATTCTATAGTAAATTATTCAAAAAATAATTTTATACTGTCGCAAATTTTAATTGCGCCAGGGATTGCCTTTTCCTATAGTAAATTATTCAAAAAAATAATTTTTATACTGTCGCAAATTTTAATTACGCCAGGGATTGCCTTTTCTATAGTAAAATTATTCAAAAAAATAATTTTTTACGGTCGCAAATTTTTAATTACGCCAGGGATTGCCTTTTCTATAGTAAATTTTGCAAAAAATAATTTTATACTGTCGCAAATTTTAAGTGCGCCAGGGATTGCCTTTTCTATAGTAAATTATTTAAAAAATAATTTTTTACTGTCGCAAATTTTAAATACGCCAGGGATTGCCTTTTCTATAGTAAATAATTCAAAAAATAATTTTTTACTGTCGCAAATTTTAATTGCGCCAGGGATTGCCTTTTCTATAGTAAACTTTTCTAAAAATAATTTTCTACTGTCGCAAATTTTAATTGCGCCAGGGATTGCCTTTTCTATAGTAAATTATTCAAAAAATAATTTTCTACTGTCGCAAATTTTAAATATCCCAGGGATTGCCTTTTCTATAGTAAAATTATTCAAAAAATAATTTTTCTACTGTCGCAAATTTTAATTACGCCAGGGATTGCCTTTTCTATAGTAAATTATTCAAAAAATAATTTTCTACTGTCGCAAATTTTAATTACGCCAGGGAATTGCCTTTTCTATAGTAAATTATTCAAAAAATAATTTTATACTGTCGCAAATTTTAATTGCGCCAGGGATTGCCTTTTCTATAGTAAATTATTCAAAAAAATAATTTATTATACTGTCGCAAATTTTAATTACGCCAGGGATTGCCTTTTCTATAGTAAATTATTCAAAAAATAATTTTCTACTGTCGCAAATTTTAATTACGCCAGGGATTGCCTTTTCTATAGTAAATTATTCAAAATATAATTTTCTACTGTCGCAAATTTTAAATATCCCAGGGATTGACTTTTCTATAGTAAATTAATTCAAAAAATAATTTTTCTTCTGTCGCAAAATTTAATTACGCCAGGGATTGCCTTTTCTATAGTAAATTATTCAAAAAATAATTTTATACTGTCGCAAATTTTAATTACGCCAGGGATTGCCTTTTCTATAGTAAATTATTCAAGAAATAATTTTTTACTGTCGCAAAAATTTAAGTGCGCCAGGGATTGCCTTTTCTATAGTAAAATTATTCAAAAAAATAATTTTATACTGTCGCAAATTTTAAGTGCGCCAGGGATTGCGTTTTCTATAGTAAATTATTCAAAAAAATAATTTTTATACTGTCGCAAATTTTAATTACGCCAGGGATTGCCTTTTCTATAGTAAATTATTCAAAATATAATTTTTTACTGTCGCAAATTTTAATTACGCCAGGGATTGCCTTTTCTATAGTAAATTATTCAAAAAAATAATTTTTTACTGTCGCAAATTTTAAGTGCGCCAGGGATTGCCTTTTCTATAGTAAATTATTCAAAAAATATCTTTTATACTGTCGCAAATTTTAAGTGCGCCAGGGATTGCCTTTTCTTTAGTAAATTATTCCAAAAAATATATTTTTTACTGTCGCAAATTTTAATTGCGCCAGGGATTGCCTTTTCTACAGTAAATTTTTCAAAAAATAATTTTTTACTATCGCAAGTTTTAATTGCGCCCAGGGATTGCCTTTTTCTACAGTAAATTTTTCAAAATATTAATTTTTTTACTGTCGCAAATTTTAAATACGCCAGGCATTGCCTTTTCTATAGTCAACTTTTCAAAAAATAGTTTTCTACTGTCGCAAATTTTAATTGCGCCAGGGATTGCCTTTTTCTATAGTAAATTATTCAAAAAATAATTTTCTACTGTCGCAAATTTTAAATATCCCAGGGATTGCCTTTTCTATAGTAAATTATTCATAAAATAATTTTCTACTGTCGCAAATTTTAATTACGCCAGGGACTGCCTTTTCTATAGTAAATTATTCAAAAAATAATTTTATACTGTCGCAAATTTTAATTACGCCAGGGATTGCCTTTTCTATAGTAAATTATTCAAAAAATAATTTTATACTGTCGCAAATTTTAATTACGCCAGGGATTGTCTTTTCTATAGTAAATTTCTCACAAAATAATTTTTTACTGTCGCAAATTTCAATTTCGCCAGGTAAATTTTTCAAAATATTAATTTCTTACTGTCGCAAATTTTAAATAAGCCAGGGATTGCCTTTTCTATAGTAAATTATTCAAAAAATAATTTTATACTGTCGCAAATTTTAATTAGGCCAGGGATTGCCTTTTCTATAGTAAATTATTCAAAAAATAATTTTTTACTATCGAAAATTTTAAATACGCCAGGGATTGCCTTTTCTATAGTAAATTATTCAAAAAATAATTTTATACTGTCGCAAATTTTAAGTGCGCCAGGGATTGCCTTTTCTACAGTAAATTATTCAAAAAATAATTTTTTACTGTCGCAAATTTCAATTTCGCCAGGTAAATTTTTCAAAAAATAATTTTCTACTGTCGCAAATTTTAATTACGCCAGGGATTGCCTTTTCTATAGTAAATTATTCAAGAAATAATTTTTTACTGTCGCAAAATTTAAGTGCGCCAGGGATTGCCTTTTCTATAGTAAATTATTCAAAAAATAATTTTATACTGTCGCAAATTTTAAGTGCGCCAGGGATTGCGTTTTCTATAGTAAATTATTCAAAAAATAATTTTATACTGTCGCAAATTTTAAATACGCCAGGGATTGCCTTTTCTATAGTAAATTATTCAAAAAATAATTTTTTTACTATCGAAAATTTTAAATACGCCAGGGATTGCCTTTTCTATAGTAAATTATTCAAAAAATAATTTTTTACTGTCGCAAAATTTTAATTGCGCCAGGGATTGCCTTTTCTACAGTAAACTTTTCAAAAAATAATTTTCTACTGTCGCAAATTTTAAATATCCCAGGGATTGCCTTTTCTATAGTAAATTTCTCACAAATTAATTTCTTACTGTCGCAAATTTTAAATACGCCAGGGATTGCCTTTTCTATAGTAAATTTATTCAAAAAATAATTTTCTACTGTCGCAAATTTTAAATACGCCAGGGATTGCCTTTTCTATAGTAAATTATTCAAAAAAAAAATTTTTTACTGTCGCAAATTTTAATTACGCCAGGGATTGCCTTTTCTATAGTAAATTATTCAAAAACTAATTTTATACTGTCGCAAATTTTAAGTGCGCCAGGGATTGCCTTTTCTATAGTAAATTATTCAAAAATAATTTTTTGCTGTCGCAAATTTTTAATTACGCCAGGGATTGCCTTTTCTATAGTAAATTATTCAAAAAATAATTTTCTACTGTCGCAAATTTTAATTACGCAAGGGATTGCCTTTTCTATAGTAAATTATTCAAAAAATAATTTTATACTGTCGCAAATTTTAGTTACGCCAGGGATTGCCTTTTCTATAGTAAATTATTCAAAAAATAATTTTATACTGTCGCAAATTTTAATTACGCCAGGGACTGCCTTTTCTATAGTAAATTTTCAAAAAATAATTTTATACTGTCGCAAATTTTAAGTGCGCCAGGGATTGCCTTTTCTATAGTAAATTATTCAAAAAATAATTTTTTTACTGTCGCAAATTTTAATTGCGCCAGGGATTGCCTTTTCTACAGTAAATTTTTCAAAATATTAATTTTTTTACTGTCGCAAATTTTAAATACGCCAGGTATTGCCTTTTCTATAGTAAATTATTCAAAAAATAATTTTCTACTGTCGCAAATTTTAATTACGCCAGGGATTGCCTTTTCTATAGTAAATTATTCAAAAAATAATTTTTTACTCTCGCAAATTTTAAGTGCGCCAGGGATTGCCTTTTCTATAGTAAATTATTCAAAAAATAGTTTTTTATTGTCGCAAATTTTAAATACACCAGGGATTGCCTTTTCTATAGTAAATTATTCAAAAAAATAATTTTCTACTGTCGCAAATTTTAAATACGCCAGGGATTGCCTTTTCTATAGTAAATTATTCAAAAAATAATTTTTTACTGTCGCAAATTTTAATTACGCCAGGGATTGCCTTTTCTATAGTAAATTATTCAAAAAATAATTTTCTACTGTCGCAAATTTTAATTAAGCCAGGGATTGCCTTTTCTATAGTAAATTATTCAAAAAATAATTTTATACTGTCGCAAATTTTAATTACGCCAGGGATTGCCTTTTCTATAGTAAATTATTCAAAAAATAATTTTATACTGTCGCAAATTTTAATTACGCCAGGGATTGCCTTTTCTATAGTAAATTTTGCAAAAAATAATTTTATACTGTCGCAAATTTTAAGTGCGCCAGGGATTGCCTTTTCTATAGTAAATTATTCAAAAAATAATTTTTTACTGTCGCAAATTTTAATTGCGCCAGGGATTGCCTTTTCTACAGTAAATTTTTCAAAATATTAATTTTTTACTGTCGCAAATTTTAAATACGCCAGGGATTGCCTTTTCTATAGTAAATTATTCAAAAAATAATTTTCTACTGTCGCAAATTTTAATTACGCCAGGGATTGCCTTTTCTATAGTAAATTATTCAAAAAATAATTTTTTACTGTCGCAAATTTTAATTGCGCCAGGGATTGCCTTTTCTATAGTAAATTATTCAAAAAATAATTTTATACTGTCGCAAATTTTAATTACGCCAGGGATTGCCTTTTCTATAGTAAATTATTCAAAAAATAATTTTATACTGTCGCAAATTTTAATTACGCCAGGGATTGCCTTTTCTATAGTAAATTATTCAAAAAATAATTTTATACTGTCGCAAATTTTAATTAGGCCAGGGATTGCCTTTTCTATAGTAAATTATTCAAAAAATAAATTTATACTGTCGCAAATTTAATTTGCGCCAGGGATTGCCTTTTCTATAGTAAATTATTCAAAAATAATTTTTTGCTGTCGCAAATTTTAATTACGCCAGGGATTGCCTTTTCTATAGTAAATTATTCAAAAAATAATTTTCAACTGTCGCAAATTTTAATTACGCAAGGGATTGCCTTTTCTATAGTAAATTATTCAAAAAATAATTTTATACTGTCGCAAATTTTAATTACGCCAGGGATTGCCTTTTCTATAGTAAATTATTCAAAAAATAATTTTATACTGTCGCAAATTTTAATTACGCCAGGGACTGCCTTTTCTATAGTAAATTTTGCAAAAAATAATTTTATACTGTCGCAAATTTTAAGTGCGCCAGGGATTGCCTTTTCTATAGTAAATTATTCAAAAAATAATTTTTTACTGTCGCAAATTTTAATTGCGCCAGGGATTGCCTTTTCTACAGTAAATTTTTCAAAATATTAATTTTTTACTGTCGCAAATTTTAAATACGCCAGGGATTGCCTTTTCTATAGTAAATTATTCAAAAAATAATTTTTCTACTGTCGCAAATTTTAATTACGCCAGGGATTGCCTTTTCTATAGTAAATTATTCAAAAAATAATTTTTTACTCTCGCAAATTTTAAGTGCGCCAGGGATTGCCTTTTCTATAGTAAATTATTCAAAAAATAGTTTTTTATTGTCGCAAATTTTAAATACACCAGGGATTGCCTTTTCTATAGTAAATTATTCAAAGAATAATTTTCTACTGTCGCAAATTTTAAATACGCCAGGGATTGCCTTTTCTATAGTAAATTATTCAAAAAATAATTTTTTACTGTCGCAAATTTTAATTACGCCAGGGATTGCCTTTTCTATAGTAAATTATTCAAAAAATAATTTTTTACTGTCGCAAATTTTAATTGCGCCAGGGATTGCCTTTTCTACAGTAAATTTTTCAAAATATTAATTTTTTACTGTCGCAAATTTTAAATACGCCAGGGATTGCCTTTTCTATAGTAAATTATTCAAAAAATAATTTTCTACTGTCGCAAATTTTAATTACGCCAGGGATTGCCTTTTCTATAGTAAATTATTCAAAAAATAATTTTTTACTGTCGCAAATTTTAATTGCGCCAGGGATTGCCTTTTCTATAGTAAATTATTCAAAAAATAATTTTATACTGTCGCAAATTTTAATTACGCCAGGGATTGCCTTTTCTATAGTAAATTATTCAAAAAATAATTTTATACTGTCGCAAATTTTAATTACGCCAGGGATTGCCTTTTCTATAGTAAATTTTTCAAAAAATAATTTTTTACTGTCGCAAATTTTAAATATCCCAGGGATTGCATTTTCTACAGTAAATTTTTCAAAATATTAATTTTTTACTGTCGCAAATTTTAAATTCGCCAGGGATTGCCTTTTCTATAGTAAATTATTCAAAAAATAATTTTATACTGTCGCAAATTTTAATTACGCCAGGGATTGCCTTTTCTATAGTAAATTTTGCAAAAAATAATTTTATACTGTCGCAAATTTTAAGTGCGCCAGGGATTGCCTTTTCTATAGTAAATTATTCAAAAAATAATTTTCTACTGTCGCAAATTTTAATTACGCCAGGGATTGCCTATTCTATAGTAAATTATTCAAAAAATAATTTTATACTGTCGCAAATTTTAATTACGCCAGGGATTGCCTTTTCTATAGTAAATTATTCAAAAAATAATTTTATACTGTCGCAAATTTTAATTACGCCAGGGACTGCCTTTTCTATAGTAAATTTTGCAAAAAATAATTTTATACTGTCGCAAATTTTAAGGGCGCCAGGGATTGCCTTTTCTATAGTAAATTATTCAAAAAATAATTTTTTACTGTCGCAAATTTTAATTGCGCCAGGGATTGCCTTTTCTACAGTAAATTTTTCAAAATATTAATTTTTTACTGTCGCAAATTTTAAATACGCCAGGGATTGCCTTTTCTATAGTAAATTATTCAAAAAATAATTTTCTACTGTCGCAAATTTTAATTACGCCAGGGTTTGCCTTTTTTATAGTAAATTATTCAAAAAATAATTTTTTACTCTCGCAAATTTTAAGTGCGCCAGGGATTGCCTTTTCTATAGTAAATTATTCAAAAAATAGTTTTTTATTGTCGCAAATTTTAAATACACCAGGGATTGCCTTTTCTATAGTAAATTATTCAAAAAATAATTTTCTACTGTCGCAAATTTTAAATACGCCAGGGATTGCCTTTTCTATAGTAAATTATTCAAAAAATAATTTTTTTACTGTCGCAAATTTTAATTACGCCAGGGATTGCCTTTTCTATAGTAAATTATTCAAAAAATAATTTTCTACTGTCGCAAATTTTAATTACGCCAGGGGTTGCCTTTTCTATAGTAAATTATTCAAAAAATAATTTTATACTGTCGCAAATTTTAATTACGCCAGGGATTGCCTTTTCTATAGTAAATTATTCAAAAAATAATTTTATACTGTCGCAAATTTTAATTACGCCAGGGATTGCCTTTTCTATAGTAAATTTTGCAAAAAATAATTTTATACTGTCGCAAATTTTAAGTGCGCCAGGGATTGCCTTTTCTATAGTAAATTATTCAAAAAATAATTTTTTACTGTCGCAAATTTTAATTGCGCCAGGGATTGCCTTTTCTACAGTAAATTTTTCAAAATATTAATTTTTTACTGTCGCAAATTTTAAATACGCCAGGGATTGCCTTTTCTATAGTAAATTATTCAAAAAATAATTTTCTACTGTCGCAAATTTTAATTACGCCAGGGATTGCCTTTTCTATAGTAAATTATTCAAAAAATAATTTTTTACTGTCGCAAATTTTAATTGCGCCAGGGATTGCCTTTTCTATAGTAAATTATTCAAAAAATAATTTTATACTGTCGCAAATTTTAATTACGCCAGGGATTGCCTTTTCTATAGTAAATTATTCAAAAAATAATTTTATACTGTCGCAAATTTTAATTACGCCAGGGATTGCCTTTTCTATAGTAAATTTTTCAAAAAATAATTTTTTACTGTCGCAAATTTTAAATATCCCAGGGATTGCCTTTTCTATAGTAAATTATTCAAAAAATAATTTTCTACTGTCGCAAATTTTAATTGCGCCAGGGATTGCCTTTTCTATAGTAAATTATTCAAAAAATAATTTTATACTGTCACAAATTTTAATTACGCCAGGGATTGCCTTTTCTATAGTAAATTTTTCAAAAAATAATTTTCTACTGTCGGAAATTTTAAGTGCGCCAGGGATTGCCTTTTCTATAGTAAATTTCTCACAAAATAATTTTTTACTGTCGCAAATTTTAAGTGCGCCAGGGATTGCGTTTTCTATAGTAAATTTTGCAAAAAATAATTTTTTACTGTCGCAAATTTTAATTGCGCCAGGGATTGCCTTTTCTATAGTAAATTATTCAAAAAATAATTTTATACTGTCGCAAATTTTAATTACGCCAGGGACTGCCTTTTCTATAGTAAATTTTGCAAAAAATAATTTTATACTGTCGCAAATTTTAAGTGCGCCAGGGATTGCCTTTTCTATAGTAAATTATTCAAAAAATAATTTTTTACTGTCGCAAATTTTAATTGCGCCAGGGATTGCCTTTTCTACAGTAAATTTTTCAAAATATTAATTTTTTATTGTCGCAAATTTTAAATACGCCAGGGATTGCCTTTTCTATAGTAAATTATTCAAAAAATAATTTTCTACTGTCGCAAATTTTAATTACGCCAGGGATTGCCTTTTCTATAGTAAATTATTCAAAAAATAATTTTTTACTCTCGCAAATTTTAAGTGCGCCAGGGATTGCCTTTTCTATAGTAAATTATTCAAAAAATAGTTTTTTATTGTCGCAAATTTTAAATACACCAGGGATTGCCTTTTCTATAGTATATTATTCGAAAAATAATTTTCTACTGTCGCAAATTTTAAATACGCCAGGGATTGCCTTTTCTATAGAAAATTATTCAAAAAATAATTTTTTACTGTCGCAAATTTTAATTGCGCCAGGGATTGCCTTTTCTATCGTAAATTATTCAAAAAATAATTTTCTACTGTCGCAAATTTTAATTACGCCAGGGATTGCCTTTTCTATAGTAAATTATTCAAAAAATAATTTTATACTGTCGCAAATTTTAATTACGCCAGGGATTGCCTTTTTTATAGTAAATTATTCAAAAAATAATTTTATACTGTCGCAAATTTTAATTACGCCAGGGATTGCCTTTTCTATAGTAAATTTTGCAAAAAATAATTTTATACTGTCGCAAATTTTAAGTGCGCCAGGGATTGCCTTTTCTATAGTAAATTATTCAAAAAATAATTTTTTTACTGTCGCAAATTTTAATTGCGCCAGGGATTGCCTTTTCTACAGTAAATTTTTCAAAATATTAATTTTTTACTGTCGCAAATTTTAAATACGCCAGGGATTGCCTTTTCTATAGTAAATTATTCAAAAAATAATTTTCTACTGTCGCAAATTTTAATTACGCCAGGGATTGCCTTTTCTATAGTAAATTATTCAAAAATAATTTTTTACTGTCGCAAATTTTAATTGCGCCAGGGATTGCCTTTTCTATAGTAAATTATTCAAAAAATAATTTAATACTGTCGCAAATTTTAATTACGCCAGGGATTGCCTTTTCTATAGTAAATTATTCAAAAAATAATTTTATAATGTCGCAAATTTTAATTACGCCAGGGATTGCCTTTTCTATAGTAAATTTTTCAAAAAATAATTTTTTACTGTCGCAAATTTTAAATATCCCAGGGATTGCCTTTTCTATAGTAAATTATTCAAAAAATAATTTTCTACTGTCGCAAATTTTAATTGCGCCAGGGATTGCCTTTTCTATAGTAAATTATTCAAAAAATAATTTTATACTGTCGCAAATTTTAATTACGCCAGGGATTGCCTTTTCTATAGTAAATTTTTCAAAAAATAATTTTCTACTGTCGCAAATTTTAAGTGCGCCAGGGATTGCCTATTCTATAGTAAATTTCTCACAAAATAATTTTTTACTGTCGCAAATTTTAAGTGCGCCAGGGATTGCCTTTTCTATAGTAAATTTTGCAAAAAATAATTTTTTACTGTCGCAAATTTTAATTGCGCCAGGGATTGCCTTTTCTATAGTAAATTATTCAAAAAATAATTTTCTACTGTCGCAAATTTTAATTACGCCAGGGATTGCCTTTTCTATAGTAAATTATTCAAAAAATAATTTTCAACTGTCGCAAATTTTAAGTGCGCCAGGGATTGCCTTTTCTATAGTAAATTATTCAAAAAATAATTTTATACTGTCGCAAATTTTAATTACGCCAGGGATTGCCTTTTCTATAGTAAATTTTTCAAAAAATAATTTTTTACTGTCGCAAATTTTAAATATCCCAGGGATTGCCTTTTCTATAGTAAATTATTCAAAAAATAATTTTCTACTGTCGCAAATTTTAATTGCGCCAGGGATTGCCTTTTCTATAGTAAATTATTCAAAAAATAATTTTATACTGTCGCAAATTTTAATTACGCCAGGGATTGCCTTTTCTATAGTAAATTTTTCAAAAAATAATTTTCTACTGTCGCAAATTTTAAGTGCGCCAGGGATTGCCTATTCTATAGTAAATTTCTCACAAAATAATTTTTTACTGTCGCAAATTTTAAGTGCGCCAGGGATTGCCTTTTCTATAGTAAATTTTGCAAAAAATAATTTTTTACTGTCGCAAATTTTAATTGCGCCAGGGATTGCCTTTTCTATAGTAAATTATTCAAAAAATAATTTTCTACTGTCGCAAATTTTAATTACGCCAGGGATTGCCTTTTCTATAGTAAATTATTCAAAAAATAATTTTCAACTGTCGCAAATTTTAAGTGCGCCAGGGATTGCCTTTTCTATAGTAAATTAATCAAAAAGTAATTTTATACTGTCGCAAATTTTAATTACGCCAGGGATTGCCTTTTATATAGTAAATTATTCAAAAAATAATTTTTTACTGTCGCAAATTTTAATTAACCCAGGGATTGCCTTTTCTATAGTAAATTATTCAAAAAATAATTTTATACTGTCGCAAATTTTAATTACGCCAGGGATTGCCTTTTCTATAGTAAATTTCTCACAAAATAATTTTTTACTGTCGCAAATTTTAATTACGCCAGGGATTGCCTTTTCTATAGTAAATTATTCAAAAAATAATTTTATACTGTCGCAAATTTTAAATACGCCAGGGATTGCCTTTTCTATAGTAAATTATTCAAAAAATAATTTTCTACTGTCGCAAATTTTAATTACGCCAGGGATTGCCTTTTCTATAGTAAATTATTCAAAAAATAATTTTTTACTGTCGCAAATTTTAATTGCGCCATCGATTGCCTTTTCTATAGTAAATTATTCAAAAAATAATTTTATACAGTCGCAAATTTTAATTACGCCAGGGATTGCCTTTTCTATAGTAAATTATTCAAAAAATAATTTTATAATGTCGCAAATTTTAATTACGCCAGGGATTGCCTTTTCTATAGTAAATTTTTCAAAAAATAATTTTTTACTGTCGCAAATTTTAAATTTCCCAGGGATTGCCTTTTCTATAGTAAATTATTCAAAAAATAATTTTCTACTGACGCAAATTATAATTGCGCCAGGGATTGCCTTTTCTATAGTAAATTATTCAAAAAATAATTTTATACTGTCGCAAATTTTAATTACGCCAGGGATTGCCTTTTCTATAGTAAATTTTTCAAAAAATAATTTTCTACTGTCGCAAATTTTAAGTGCGCCAGGGATTGCCTATTCTATAGTAAATTTCTCACAAAATAATTTTTTACTGTCGCAAATTTTAAGTGCGCCAGGGATTGCCTTTTCTATAGTAAATTTTGCAAAAAATAATTTTTTACTGTCGCAAATTTTAATTGCGCCAGGGATTGCCTTTTCTATAGTAAATTATTCAAAAAATAATTTTCTACTGTCGCAACTTTTAATTACGCCAGGGATTGCCTTTTCTATAGTAAATTATTCAAAAAATAATTTTCAACTGTCGCAAATTTTAAGTGCGCCAGGGATTGCCTTTTCTATAGTAAATTAATCAAAAAATAATTTTATACTGTCGCAAATTTTAATTACGCCAGGGATTGCCTTTTCTATAGTAAATTATTCAAAAAATAATTTTTTACTGTCGCAAATTTTAATTACCCCAGGGATTGCCTTTTCTATAGTAAATTATTCAAAAAATAATTTTATACTGTCGCAAATTTTAATTACGCCAGGGATTGCCTTTTCTATAGTAAATTTCTCACAAAATAATTTTTTACTGTCGCAAATTTTAATTACGCCAGGGATTGCCTTTTCTATAGTAAATTATTCAAAAAATAATTTTATACTGTCGCAAATTTTAATTACGCCAAGGATTGCCTTTTCTATAGTAAATTATTCAAAAATAATTTTCAACTGTCGCAAATTTTAAGTGCGCCAGGGATTGCCTTTTCTATAGTAAATTATTCAAAAAATAATTTTTTACTGTCGCAAATTTTAATTGCGCCAGGGATTGCCTTTTCTATAGTAAATTATTCAAAAAATAATTTTATACTGTCGCAAATTTTAATTACGCCAGGAATTGCCTTTTCTATAGTAAATTATTCAAAAAATAATTTTCAACTGTCCGCAAATTTTAAGTGCACCAGGGATTGCCTTTTCTATAGTAAATTTTGCAAAAACTAATTTTTTACTGTCGCAAATTTTAATTACGCCAGGGATTGCCTCTTCTATAGTAAAATTATTCAAAAAATAATTTTCTACTGTCGCAAATTTTAATTGCGCCAGGGATTGCCTTTTTCTATAGTAAATTATTCAAAAAATAATTTTATACTGTCGCAAATTTTTAATTACGCCAGGGATTGCCTTTTCTATAGTAAATTATTCAAAAAATAATTTTATACTGTCGCAAATTTTAATTACGCCAGGGATTGCCTTTTCTATAGTAAATTTCTCACAAAATAAATTTTTTACTGTCGCAAATTTTAATTACGCCAGGGATTGCCTTTTTCTATAGTAAATTATTCAAAAAATAATTTTTTTACTGTCGCAAATTTCAAATCCGCCAGGGATTGCCTTTTCTATAGTAAATTATTCAAAAAATAATTTTCTACTGTCGCAAATTTTAATTACGCCGGGGATTGCCTTCTCTATAGTAAATTATTCAAAAAATTATTTTCTACTGTTGCAAATTTTAAATATCCCAGGGATTGCCTTTTATATAGTAAAATTATTCAAAAAATAATTTTATACTGTCGCAAATTTTAATTACGCCAGGGATTGGGTTTTCTATAGTAAATTATTCAAAAAATAATTTTATACTGTCGCAAATTTTAATTACGCCAGGGATTGCCTTTTCTATAGTAAATTATTCAAAAAATAATTTTTTACTGTCGGAAATTTTAATTGCGCCAGGCATTGCCTTTTCTATAGTAAATTTTGCAAAAAAGAATTTTCTACTGTTGCAAAATTTTAAGTGCGCAGGGATTGCCTTTTCTATAGTAAATTATTCAAAAAATAATTTTCTACTGTCGCAAATTTTAATTGCGCCAGGGATTGCCTTTTCTACAGTAAATTTTTCAAAAAATAATTTTCTACTGCCGCAAATTTTAATTGCGCCAGGGATTGCCTTTTCTACAGTAAATTATTTCAAAAAATAATTTTCTACTGTCGCAAATTTTAATTGCGCCAGGGATTGCCTTTTCTACAGTAAATTTTTTAAAAAAGAATTTTCTACTGTCGCAAATTTTAATTGCGCCAGGGATTGCCTTTTCTACAGTAAATTTTTCAAAAATTAATTTTATACTGTCGCAAATTTTAAATACGCCAGGGATTGCCTTTTCTATAGTAAATTATTCAAAAAATTATTTTTTACTGTCGCAAATTTTAATTGCGCCAGGGATTGCTTTTCTATAGTAAATTAATCAAAAAATAATTTTCTACTGTCGCAAATTTTAATTGCGCCAGGGATTGCCTTTTCTACAGTAAATTTTTCAAAAAATAATTTTATACTGTCGCAAATTTTAATTACCCCAGGGATTGCCTTTTCTATAGTAAATTATTCAAAAAATAATTTTATACTGTCGCAAATTTTAATTACGCCAGGGATTGCCTTTTCTATAGTAAATTTCTCACAAAATAATTTTTTACTGTCGCAAATTTTAATTACGCCAGGGATTGCCTTTTCTATAGTAAATTATTCAAAAAATAATTTTATACTGTCGCAAATTTTAATTACGCCAAGGATTGCCTTTTCTATAGTAAATTATTCAAAAATAATTTTCAACTGTCGCAAATTTTAAGTGCGCCAGGGATTGCCTTTTCTATAGTAAATTATTCAAAAAATAATTTTTTACTGTCGCAAATTTTAATTGCGCCAGGGATTGCCTTTTCTATAGTAAATTATTCAAAAAATAATTTTATACTGTCGCAAATTTTAATTACGCCAGGAATTGCCTTTTCTATAGTAAATTATTCAAAAAATAATTTTCAACTGTCGCAAATTTTATGTGCGCCAGGGATTGCCTTTTCTATAGTAAATTTTGCAAAAAATAATTTTTTACTGTCGCAAATTTTAATTACGCCAGGGATTGCCTTTTCTATAGTAAATTATTCAAAAAATAATTTTCTACTGTCGCAAATTTTAATTGCGCCAGGGATTGCCTTTTCTATAGTAAATTATTCAAAAAATAATTTTATACTGTCGCAAATTTTAATTACGCCAGGGATTGCCTTTTCTATAGTAAATTATTCAAAAAATAATTTTATACTGTCGCAAATTTTAATTACGCCAGGGATTGCCTTTTCTATAGTAAATTTCTCACAAAATAATTTTTTACTGTCGCAAATTTTAATTACGCCAGGGATTGCCTTTTCTATAGTAAATTATTCAAAAAATAATTTTTTACTGTCGCAAATTTCAAATCCGCCAGGGATTGCCTTTTCTATAGTAAATTATTCAAAAAATAATTTTCTACTGTCGCAAATTTGAATTACGCCAGGGATTGCCTTCTCTATAGTAAATTATTCAAAAAATAATTTTCTACTGTCGCAAATTTTAAATATCCCAGGGATGGCCTTTTATATAGTAAATTATTCCAAAAATAATTTTATACTGTCGCAAATTTTAATTACGCCAGGAATTGCCTTTTCTATAGTAAATTATTCAAAAAATAATTTTCAACTGTCGCAAATTTTAAGTGCGCCAGGGATTGCCTTTTCTATAGTAAATTTTGCAAAAAATAATTTTTTACTGTCGCAAATTTTAATTACGCCAGGGATTGCCTTTTCTATAGTAAATTTCTCACAAAATAATTTTTTACTGTCGCAAATTTTAATTACGCCAGGGATTGCCTTTTCTATAGTAAATTATTCAAAAAATAATTTTATACTGTCGCAAATTTTAATTACGCCAGGGATTGCCTTTTATATAGTAAATTATTCAAAAAATAATTTTATACTGTCGCAAATTTTAATTACGCCAGGGATTGGGTTTTCTATAGTAAATTATTCAAAAAATAATTTTATACTGTCGCAAATTTTAATTACGCCAGGGATTGCCTTTTCTATAGTAAATTATTCAAAAAATAATTTTTTACTGTCGGAAATTTTAATTGCGCCAGGCATTGCCTTTTCTATAGTAAATTTTGCAAAAAAGAATTTTCTACTGTTGCAAATTTTAAGTGCGCCAGGGATTGCCTTTTCTATAGTAAATTATTCAAAAAATAATTTTCTACTGTCGCAAATTTTAATTGCGCCAGGGATTGCCTTTTCTACAGTAAATTTTTCAAAAAATAATTTTCTACTGTCGCAAATTTTAATTGCGCCAGGGATTGCCTTTTCTACAGTAAATTATTCAAAAAATAATTTTCTACTGTCGCAAATTTTAATTGCGCCAGGGATTGCCTTTTCTACAGTAAATTTTTCAAAAAAGGATTTTCTACTGTCGCAAATTTTAATTGCGCCAGGGATTGCCTTTTTTACAGTAAATTTTTCAAAAATTAATTTTATACTGTCGCAAATTTTAAATACGCCAGGGATTGCCTTTTCTATAGTAAATTATTCAAAAAATTATTTTTTACTGTCGCAAATTTTAATTGCGCCAGCGATTGCTTTTCTATAGTAAATTAATCAAAAAATAATTTTCTACTGTCGCAAATTTTAATTGCGCCAGGGATTACCTTTTCTACAGTAAATTTTTCAAAAAATAATTTTATACTGTCGCAAATTTTAATTACGCCAGGGATTGCCTTTTCTATAGTAAATTATTCAAAAATAATTTTCAACTGTCGCAAATTTTAAGTGCGCCAGGGATTGCCTTTTCTATAGTAAATTATTCAAAAAATAATTTTTTACTGTCGCAAATTTTAATTGCGCCAGGGATTGCCTTTTCTATAGTAAATTATTCAAAAAATAATTTTATACTGTCGCAAATTTTAATTACGCCAGGAATTGCCTTTTCTATAGTAAATTATTCAAAAAATAATTTTCAACTGTCGCAAATTTTAAGTGCGCCAGGGATTGCCTTTTCTATAGTAAATTATTCAAAAAATAATTTTCTACTGTCGCAAATTTTAATTGCGCCAGGGATTGCCTTTTCTATAGTAAATTATTCAAAAAATAATTTTCTACTGTCGCAAATTTTAATTGCGCCAGGGATTGCCTTTTCTATAGTAAATTATTCAAAAAATAATTTTATACTGTCGCAAATTTTAATTACGCCAGGGATTGCCTTTTCTATAGTAAATTTCTCACAAAATAATTTTTTACTGTCGCAAATTTTAAGTGCGCCAGGGATTGCCTTTTCTATAGTAAATTATTCAAAAAATAATTTTATACTGTCGCAAATTTTAATTACGCCAGGGATTGCCTTTTCTATAGTAAATTATTCAAAAATAATTTTCAACTGTCGCAAATTTTAAGTGCGCCAGGGATTGCCTTTTCTATAGTAAATTATTCAAAAAATAATTTTTTACTGTCGCAAATTTTAATTGCGCCAGGGATTGCCTTTTCTATAGTAAATTATTCAAAAAATAATTTTATACTGTCGCAAATTTTAATTACGCCAGGAATTGCCTTTTCTATAGTAAATTATTCAAAAAATAATTTTCAACTGTCGCAAATTTTAAGTGCGCCAGGGATTGCCTTTTCTATAGTAAATTATTCAAAAAATAATTTTCTACTGTCGCAAATTTTAATTGCGCCAGGGATTGCCTTTTCTATAGTAAATTATTCAAAAAATAATTTTATACTGTCGCAAATTTTAATTACGCCAGGGATTGCCTTTTCTATAGTAAATTTCTCACAAAATAATTTTTTACTGTCGCAAATTTTAATTACGCCAGGGATTGCCTTTTCTATAGTAAATTATTCAAAAAATAATTTTTTTCTGTCGCAAATTTCAAATCCGCCAGGGATTGCCTTTTCTATAGTAAATTATTCAAAAAATAATTTTCTACTGTCGCAAATTTTAATTACGCCAGGGATTGCCTTCTCTATAGTAAATTATTCAAAAAATAATTTTCTACTGTCGCAAATTTTAAATATCCCAGGGATTGCCTTTTATATAGTAAATTATTCAAAAAATAATTTTATACTGTCGCAAATTTTAATTACGCCAGGGATTGGGTTTTCTATAGTAAATTATTCAAAAAATAATTTTATACTGTCGCAAATTTTAATTACGCCAGGGATTGCCTTTTCTATAGTAAATTATTCAAAAAATAATTTTTTACTGTCGGAAATTTTAATTGCGCCAGGCATTGCCTTTTCTATAGTAAATTTTGCAAAAAAGAATTTTCTACTGTTGCAAATTTTAAGTGCGCCAGGGATTGCCTTTTCTATAGTAAATTATTCAAAAAATAATTTTCTACTGTCGCAAATTTTAATTGCGCCAGGGATTGCCTTTTCTACAGTAAATTTTTCAAAAAATAATTTTCTACTGTCGCAAATTTTAATTGCGCCAGGGATTGCCTTTTCTACAGTAAATTATTCAAAAAATAATTTTCTACTGTCGCAAATTTTAATTGCGCCAGGGATTGCCTTTTCTACAGTAAATTTTTCAAAAAAGGATTTTCTACTGTCGCAAATTTTATTTGCGCCAGGGATTGCCTTTTCTACAGTAAATTTTTCAAAAATTAATTTTATACTGTCGCAAAATTTAAATACGCCAGGGATTGCCTTTTCTATAGTAAATTATTCAAAAAATTATTTTTTACTGTCGCAAATTTTAATTGCGCCAGGGATTGCTTTTCTATAGTAAATTAATCAAAAAATAATTTTCTACTGTCGCAAATTTTAATTGCGCCAGGGATTGCCTTTTCTACAGTAAATTTTTCAAAAAATAATTTTCTACTGTCGCAAATTTTAATTACGCCAGGGATTGCCTTTTCTACAGTAAATTATTCAAAAAATAATTTTCTACTGTCGCAAATTTTAATTACGCCAGGGATTGCCTTTTCTATAGTAAATTATTCAAAAAATAATTTTTTACTGTCGCAAATTTTAATTGCGCCAGGGATTGCCTTTTCTATAGTAAATTTTGCAAAAAATAATTTTCTACTGTCGCAAATTTTAATTACGCCAGGGATTGCCTTTTCTACAGTAAATTATTCAAAAAATAATTTTTTACTGTCGCAAATTTTAAATATCCCAGGGATTGCCTTTTCTATAGTAAATTATTCAAAAAATAATTTTCTACTGTCGCAAATTTTAATTACGCCAGGGATTGCCTTTTCTATAGTAAATTATTCAAAAAATAATTTTCAACTGTCGCAAATTTTAAGTGCGCCAGGGATTGCCTTTTCTATAGTAAATTAATCAAAAAATAGTTTTATACTGTCGCAAATTTTAATTACGCCAGGGATTGCCTTTTCTATAGTAAATTATTCAAAAAATAATTTTTTACTGTCGCAAATTTTAAGTGCGCCAGGGATTGCCTTTTCTATAGTAAATTATTCAAAAAATAATTTTATACTGTCGCAAATTTTAATTACGCCAGGGATTGCCTTTTCTATAGTAAATTTCTCACAAAATAATTTTTTACTGTCGCAAATTTTAATTACGCCAGGGATTGCCTTTTCTATAGTAAATTATTCAAAAAATAATCTTATACTGTCGCAAATTTTAATTACGCCAGGGATTGCCTTTTCTATAGTAAATTATTCAAAAATAATTTTCAACTGTCGCAAATTTTAAGTGCGCCAGGGATTGCCTTTTCTATAGTAAATTATTCAAAAAATAATTTTTTACTGTCGCAAATTTTAATTGCGCCAGGGATTGCCTTTTCTATAGTAAATTATTCAAAAAATAATTTTATACTGTCGCAAATTTTAATTACGCCAGGGATTGCCTTTTCTATAGTAAATTATTCAAAAAATAATTTTCAACTGTCGCAAATTTTAAGTGCGCCAGGGATTGCCTTTTCTATAGTAAATTTTGCAAAAAATAATTTTTTACTGTCGCAAATTTTAATTACGCCAGGGATTGCCTTTTCTATAGTAAATTATTCAAAAAATAATTTTCTACTGTCGCAAATTTTAATTGCGCCAGGGATTGCCTTTTCTATAGTAAATTATTCAAAAAATAATTTTATACTGTCGCAAATTTTAATTACGCCAGGGATTGCCTTTTCTATAGTAAATTATTCAAAAAATAATTTTATACTGTCGCAAATTTTAATTACGCCAGGGATTGCCTTTTCTATAGTAAATTTCTCACAAAATAATTTTTTACTGTCGCAAATTTTAATTACGCCAGGGATTGCCTTTTCTATAGTAAATTATTCAAAAAATATTTTTTTACTGTCGCAAATTTTAATTACGCCAGGGATTGCCTTTTCCATAGTAAATTATTCAAAAAATAATTTTCGACTGTCGCAAATTTTAAATACGCCAAGGATTGCCATTTCTATAGTAAATTATTCAAAAAATAATTTCGTACTGTCGCAAATTTTAATTACGCCAGGGATTGCCTTTTCTATAGTAAATTATTCAAAAAATTATTTCAACTGTCGCAAATTTTAAATACGCCAGGGATTGCCTTTTCTATAGTAAATTATTCAAAAAATAATTTTATACTGTCGCAAATTTTAATTACGCCAGGGATTGCCTTCTCTATAGTAAACTATTCAAAAAATAATTTTATACTGTCGCAAATTTTAAATATCCCAGGGATTGCCTTTTATATAGTAAATTATTCAAAAAATAATTTTATACTGTCGCAAATTTTAATTGCGCCAGGGATTGCCTTTTCTATAGTAAATTATTCAAAAAATAATTTTCTACTGTCGCAAATTTTAATTACGCCAGGGATTGCCTTTTCTATAGTAAATTATTCAAAAAATAATTTTTTACTGTCGCAAATTTTAATTGCGCCAGGGATTGCCTTTTCTATAGTAAATTTTGCAAAAAATAATTTTCTACTGTCGCAAATTTTAATTACGCCAGGGATTGCCTTTTCTACAGTAAATTATTCAAAAAATAATTTTTTACTGTCGCAAATTTTAAATATCCCAGGGATTGCCTTTTCTATAGTAAATTATTCAAAAAATAATTTTCTACTGTCGCAAATTTTAATTACGCCAGGGATTGCCTTTTCTATAGTAAATTATTCAAAAATAATTTTCAACTGTCGCAAATTTTAAGTGCGCCAGGGATTGCCTTTTCTATAGTAAATTAATCAAAAAATAATTTTATACTGTCGCAAATTTTAATTACGCCAGGGATTGCCTTTTCTATAGTAAATTATTCAAAAAATAATTTTATACTGTCGCAAATTTTAATTACGCCAGGGATTGCCTTTTCTATAGTAAATTATTCAAAAAATAATTTTCAACTGTCGCAAATTTTAAGTGCGCCAGGGATTGCCTTTTCTATAGTAAATTTTGCAAAAAATAATTTTTTACTGTAGCAAATTTTAATTACGCCAGGGATTGCCTTTTCTATAGTAAATTATTCAAAAAATAATTTTCTACTGTCGCAAATTTTAATTGCGCCAGGGATTGCCTTTTCTATAGTAAATTATTCAAAAAATAATTTTATACTGTCGCAAATTTTAATTACGCCAGGGATTGCCTTTTCTATAGTAAATTATTCAAAAAATAATTTTATAATGTCGCAAATTTTAATTACGCCAGGGATTGCCTTTTCTATAGTAAATTTCTCACAAAATAATTTTTTACTGTCGCAAATTTTAATTACGCCAGGGATTGCCTTTTCTATAGTAAATTATTCAAAAAATAATTTTTTATTGTCGCAAATTTTAATTACGCCAGGGATTGCCTTTTCTATAGTAAATTATTCAAAAAATAATTTTCGACTGTCGCAAATTTTAAATACGCCAAGGATTGCCATTTCTATAGTAAATTATTCAAAAAATAATTTTGTACTGTCGCAAATTTTAATTACGCCAGGGATTGCCTTTTCTATAGTAAATTATTCAAAAAATAATTTTCAACTGTCGCAAATTTTAAATACGCCAGGGATTGGCTTTTCTATAGTAAATTATTCAAAAATAATTTTATACTGTCGCAAATTTTAATTACGCCAGGGATTGCCTTTTCTATAGTAAATTATTCAAAAAATAATTTTATACTGTCGCAAATTTTAATTACGCCAGGGATTGCCTTTTCTATAGTAAATTTCTCACAAAATAATTTTTTACTGTCGCAAATTTTAATTACGCCAGGGATTGCCTTTTCTATAGTAAATTATTCAAAAAATAATTTTTTACTGTCGCAAATTTCAAATCCGCAAGGGATTGCCTTTTCTATAGTAAATTATTCAAAAAATAATTTTCTACTGTCGCAAATTTTAATTACGCCAGGGATTGCCTTCTCTATAGTAAATTATTCAAAAAATAATTTTTTACTGTCGCAAATTTTAAGTACGCCAGGGATTGCCTTTTCTATAGTAAATTATTCAAAAAATAATTTTTTACTGTCGCAAATTTTAATTACGCCAGGGATTGCCTTTTCTATAGTAAATTTTGCAAAAAATAATTTTTTACTGTCGCAAATTTTAATTGCGCCAGGGATTGCCTTTTCTATAGTAAATTACTCAAAAAATAATTTTTTACTATCGCAAATTTTAATTACGCCAGGGATTGCCTTTTCTATAGTAAATTATTCAAAAAATTATTTTTTACTGTCGCAAATTTTAATTGCGCCAGGGATTGCCTTTTCTATAGTAAATTATTCAAAAAATAATTTTTTACTATCGCAAATTTTAATTACGCCAGGGATTGCCTTTTCTATAGTAAATTATTCAAAAAATTATTTTTTACTGTCGCAAATTTTAATTGCGCCAGGGATTGCCTTTTCTACAGTAAATTTTTCAAAATATTAATTTTTTACTGTCGAAAATTTTAATTACGCCTGGGATTGCCTTTTCTATAGTAAATTTTGCAAAAAATAATTTTATACTGTCGCAAATTTTAAATATCCCAGGGATGGCCTTTTCTATAGTAAATTATTCAAAAAATAATTTTTTACTGTCGCAAATTTTAAGTACGCCAGGGATTGCCTTTTCTATAGTAAATTATTCAAAAAATAATTTTTTACTGTCGCAAATTTTAATTACGCCAGGGATTGCCTTTTCTATAGTAAATTATTCAAAAAATAATTTTCTACTGTCGCAAATTTTAATTACGCCAGGGATTGCCTTTTCTACAGTCAAGTTTTCAAAAATTAATTTTATACTGTCGCAAATTTTAAATACGCCAGGGATTGCCTTTTCTATAGTAAATTTTGCAAAAAATAATTTTTTACTGTCGCAAATTTTAATTGCGCCAGGGATTGCCTTTTCTATAGTAAATTATTCAAAA
>CAWVNZ010002918.1:0-105998 GCA_963930735.1 Dioctria linearis
GCAATCCCTGGCGTAATTAAAATTTGCGACAGTATAAAATTATTTTTTGAATAATTTACTATAGAAAAGGCAATCCCTGGCGCAATTAAAATTTGCGATAGTAAAAAATTATTTTTTGAATAATTTACTATAGAAAAGGAAATCCCTGGCGTAATTAAAATTTGCGACAGTATAAAATTATTTTTTGAATAATTTACTATAGAAAAGGCAATCCCTGGCGCAATTAAAATTTGCGACAGTAAAAAATTATTTTTTGAATAATTTACTATAGAAAAGGCAATCCCTGGCGCACTTAAAATTTGCGACAGTAGAAAATTATTTTTTGAATAATTTACTATAGAAAAGGCAATCCCTGGCGTAGTTAAAATTTGCGACAGTATAAAATTATTTTTTGAATAATTTACTATAGAAAAGGCAATCCCTGGCGCAATTAAAATTTGCGACAGTAGAAAATTATTGTTTGAATAATTTACTATAGAAAAGGCAATCCCTGGCGTAATTAAAATTTGCGAGAGTAAAAAATTATTTTTTGAATAATTTACTATAGAAAAGGCAATCCCTGGCGTAATTAAAATTTGCGAGAGTAAAAAATTATTTTTTGAATAATTTACTATAGAAAAGGCAATCCCTGGCGCACTTAAAATTTGCGAAAGTAGAAAATTATTTTTTGAATAATTTACTATAGAAATGGCAATCCCTGGCGTAATTAAAATTTGCGACTGTTGAAAATTATTTTTTGAATAATTTACTATAGAAAAGGCAATCCCTGGCGTAATTAAAATTTGCGACAGTAAAAAATTATTTTTTGAATAATTTACTATAGAAAAGGCAATCCCTGGCGTAATTAAAATTTGCGACAGTATAAAATTATTTTTTGAATACTTTACTATAGAAAAGGCAATCCCTGGCGCAATTAAAATTTGCGACAGTAAAAAATTATTTTTTGCAAAATTTACTGTAGAAAGGCAATCCCTGGCGCAATTAAAACTTGCGACAGTAAGAAATTAATTTGTGAGAAATTTACTATAGAAAAGGCAATCCCTGGCGTAATTAAAATTTGCGACAGTAAAAAATTATTTTTTTTGCAAAATTTACTATAGAAAAGGCAATCCCTGGCGTAATTAAAATTTGCGACAGTTGAAAATTATTTTTTGAATAATTTACTATAGAAAAGGCAATCCCTGGCGTAATTAAAATTTGCGACAGTAAAAAATTATTTTTTGAATAATTTACTATAGAAAAGGCAATCCCTGGCGTAATTAAAATTTGCGACAGTAAAAAATTATTTTTTGAATAATTTACTATAGGAAAGGCAATCCCTGGCGTAATTAAAACTTGCGACAGTAGAAAATTATTTTGTGAATAATTTACTATAGAAAAGGCAATCCCTGGCGTAATTAAAATTTGCGACAGTAAAAAATTAGTTTTTGAATAATTTACTATAGAAAAGGCAATCCCTGGGATATTTAAAATTTGCGACAGTAAAAAATTATTTTTTGAATAATTTACTATAGAAAAGGCAATCCCTGGCGTAATTAAAATTTGCGACAGTAAAAAATTATTTTTTGAATAATTTACTATAGAAAAGGCAATCCCTGGCGTAATTAAAATTTGCGACAGTTGAAAATTATTTTTTGAATAATTTACTAAAGAAAAGGCAATCCCTGGCGTAATTAAAATTTGCGACAGTATAAAATTATTTTTTGAATAATTTACTATAGAAAAGGCAATCCCTGGCGCAATTAAAATTTGCGACAGTAAAAAATTATTTTTTGAATAATTTACTATAGAAAAAGCAATCCCTGGCGTAATTAAAATTTGCGAGAGTAAAAAATTATTTTTTGAATAATTTACTATAGAAAAGGCAATCCCTGGCGCACTTAAAATTTGCGACAGTAGAAAATTATTTTTTGAATAATTTACTATAGAAAAGGCAATCCCTGGCGTAATTAAAATTTGCGACAGTATAAAATTATTTTTTGAATAATTTACTACAGAAAAGGCAATCCCTGGCGCAATTAAAATTTGCGACAGTAGAAAATTATTTTTTGAATAATTTACTATAGAAAAGGCAATCCCTGGCGTAATTAAAATTTGCGACAGTTAAAAATTATTTTTTGAATAATTTACTATAGAAAAGGCAATCCCTGGCGTAATTAAAATTTGCGATAGTAAAAAATTATTTTTTGAATAATTTACTATAGAAAAGGCAATCCCTGGCGTAATTACAATTTGCGACAGTTGAAAATTATTTTTTGAATAATTTACTATAGAAAAGGCAATCCCTGGCGTAATTAAAATTTGCGACAGTAAAAAATTATTTTTTGAATAATTTACTATAGAAAAGGCAATCCCTGGCGTAATTAAAATTTGCGACAGTAAAAAATTATTTTTTGAATAATTTACTATAGAAAAGGCAATCCCTGGCGTAATTAAAATTTGAGACAGTATAAAATTATTTTTTGAAAAATTTACTATACAAAAGGCAATCCCTGGCGTATTTAAAATTTGCGACAGTAAGAAATTAATTTGTGAGAAATTTACTATAGAAAAGGCAATCCCTGGGATATTTAAAATTTGCGACAGTAAAAAATTATTTTTTGAATAATTTACTATAGAATAGGCAATCCCTGGCGCAATTAAAATTTGCGACAGTAAAAAAATTTTTTTTGAATAATTTACTATAGAAAAGGCAATCCCTGGCGTAATTAAAACTTGCGACAGTAAAAAATTATTTTTTGAATAATTTACTATAGAAAAGGCAATCCCTGGCGTAATTAAAATTTGCGACAGTAGAAAATTATTTTTTGAATAATTTACTATAGAAAAGGCAATCCCTGGCGCACATAAAATTTGCGACAGTAAAAAATTATTTTTTTGCAAAATTTACTATAGAAAAGGCAATCCCTGGCGTAATTAAAATTTGCGACAGTATAAGATTATTTTTTGAATAATTTACTATAGAAAAGGCAATCCCTGGGATATTTAAAATTTGCGAGAGTAGAAAACTATTTTTTGAATAATTTACTATAGAAAAGGCAATCCCTGGCGTAATTAAAATTTGCGACTGTTGAAAATTATTTTTTGAATAATTTACTATAGAAAGGGCAATCCCTGGCGTAATTAAAATTTGCGACAGTAAAAAATTATTTTTTGAATAATTTACTATAGAAAAGGCAATCCCTGGCGTAATTAAAATTTGCGACAGTATAAAAATATTTTTTGAATAATTTACTATAGAAAAGGCAATCCCTGGCGCAATTAAAATTTGCGACAGTAAAAAATTATTTTTTGCAAAATTTACTGTAGAAAAGGCATTCCCTGGCGCAATTAAAACTTGCGACAGTAAGAAATTAATTTGTGAGAAATTTACTATAGAAAAGGCAATCCCTGGCGTAATTAAAATTTGCGACAGTAAAAAATTATTTTTTTTTGCAAAATTTACTATAGAAAAGGCAATCCCTGGCGTAATTAAAATTTGCGACAGTTGAAAATTATTTTTTGAATAATTTACTATAGAAAAGGCAATCCCTGGCGTAATTAAAATTTGCGACAGTAAAAAATTATTTTTTGAATAATTTACTATAGAAAAGGCAATCCCTGGCGTAATTAAAATTTGCGACAGTAAAAAATTATTTTTTGAATAATTTACTATAGAAAAGGCAATCCCTGGCGTAATTAAAACTTGCGACAGTAGAAAATTATTTTTTGAATAATTTACTGTAGAAAAGGCAATCCCTGGCGTAATTAAAATTTGAGACAGTAAAAAATTATTTTTTGAATAATTTACTATAGAAAAGGCAATCCCTGGGATATTTAAAATTTGCGACAGTAAAAAATTATTTTTTGAATAATTTACTATAGAAAAGGCAATCCCTGGCGTAATTAAAATTTGCGACAGTAAAAAATTATTTTTGAATAATTTACTATAGAAAAGGCAATCCCTGGCGTAATTAAATTTGCGACAGTTGAAAATTATTTTTTGAATAATTTACTATAGAAAAGGCAATCCCTGGCGTAATTAAAATTTGCGACAGTATAAAATTATTTTTTGAATAATTTACTATAGAAAAGGCAATCCCTGGCGCAATTAAAATTTGCGACAGTAAAAAATTATTTTTTGAATAATTTACTATAGAAAAGGCAATCCCTGGCGTAATTAAAATTTGCGAGAGTAAAAAATTATTTTTTGAATAATTTACTATAGAAAAGGCAATCCCTGGCGCACTTAAAATTTGCGACAGTAGAAAATTATTTTTTGAATAATTTACTATAGAAAAGGCAATCCCTGGCGTAATTAAAATTTGCGACAGTATAAAATTATTTTTTGAATAATTTACTATAGAAAAGGCAATCCCTGGCGCAATTAAAATTTGCGACAGTAGAAAATTAATTTTTGAATAATTTACTATAGAAAAGGCAATCCCTGGCGTAATTAAAATTTGCGACAGTTGAAAATTATTTTTTGAATAATTTACTATAGAAAAGGCAATCCCTGGCGTAATTAAAATTTGCGATAGTAAAAAATTATTTTTTGAATAATTTACTATAGAAAAGGCAATCCCTGGCGTAATTACAATTTGCGACAGTTGAAAATTATTTTTTGAATAATTTACTATAGAAAAGGCAATCCCTGGCGTAATTAAAATTTGCGACAGTAAAAAATTATTTTTTGAATAATTTACTATAGAAAAGGAAATCCCTGGCGTAATTAAAATTTGCGACAGTAAAAAATTATTTTTTGAATAATTTACTATAGAAAAGGCAATCCCTGGCGTAATTAAAATTTGAGACAGTATAAAATTATTTTTTGAAAAATTTACTATACAAAAGGCAATCCCTGGCGTATTTAAAATTTGCGACAGTAAGAAATTAATTTGTGAGAAATTTACTATAGAAAAGGCAATCCCTGGGATATTTAAAATTTGCGAGAGTAAAAAATTATTTTTTGAATAATTTACTATAGAAAAGGCAATCCCTGGCGGATTTGAAATTTGCGACAGTAAAAAATTATTTTTTGAATAACTTACTATAGAAAAGGCAATCCCTGGCGTAATTAAAATTTGCGACAGTATAAAATTATTTTTTGAATAATTTACTATAGAAAAGGCAATCCCTGGCGTAATTAAATTTTGCGACAGTAAAAAATTATTTTTTGAATAATTTACTATAGAAAAGGCAATCCCTGGCGAAATTAAAATTTGCGACAGTATAAAATTATTTTTTGAATAATTTACTATAGAAAAGGCAATCCCTGGCGTAATTAAAATTTGCGACAGTAAAAAATTATTTTTTGAATAATTTACTATAGAAAAGGCAATCCCTGGCGCAATTAAAATTTGCGACAGTTGAAAATTATTTTTTTGCAAAATTTACTATAGAAAAGGCAATCCCTGACGTAATTAAAATTCGCGACAGTATAAAATTATTTTTTGAATAACTTACCTGGCGAAACTGAAATTTGCGACAGTATAAAATTATTTTTTGAATAATTTACTATAGAAAAGGCAATCCCTGGCGTAATTAAAATTTGCGACAGTAGAAAATTATTTTTTGAATAATTTACTATAGAAAAGGCAATCCCTGGCGTAATTAAAATTTGCGACAGTAGAAAATTATTTTTTGAATAATTTACTATAGAAAAGGCAATCCCTGGCGTAATTAAAATTTGCGACAGTAGAAAATTATTTTTTGAATAATTTACTATAGAAAAGGCAATCCCTGGCGTAATTAAAATTTACGACAGTATAAAATTATTTTTTGAATAATTTACTATAGAAAAGGCAATCCCTGGCGTAATTAAAATTTGCGACAGTAGAAAATTATTTTTTGAATAATTTACTATAGAAAAGGCAATCCCTGGCGTAATTAAAATTTGCGATAGTAGAAAATTATTTTTTGAATAATTTACTATAGAAAAGACAATCCCTGGCGCAATTAAAATTTGCGACAGTAAAAAATTATTTTTTGAATAATTTACTATAGAAAAGGCAATCCCTGGCGTAATTAAAATTTGCGACAGTAGAAAATTATTTTTTGAATAATTTACTATAGAAAAGGCAATCCCTGGCGTAATTAAAATTTGCGACAGTAGAAAATTATTTTTTGAATAATTTACTATAGAAAAGGCAATCCCTGGCGTAATTAAAATTTGCGACAGTATAAAATTATTTTTTGAATAATTTACTATAGAAAAGGCAATCCCTGGGATATTTAAAATTTTCGACAGTAGAAAATTATTTTTTGAATAATTTACTATAGAAAAGGCAATCCCTGGCGTAATTAAAATTTGCGACAGTAGAAAATTATTTTTTGAATAATTTACTATAGAAAAGGCAATCCCTGGCGTAATTAAAATTTGCGACAGTATAAAATTATTTTTTGAATAATTTACTATAGAAAAGGCAATCCCTGGCGCACTTAAAATTTGCCACAGTAGAAAATTATTTTTTGAATAATTTACTATAGAAAATCAATCCCTGGCGCAATTAAAACTTGCGATAGTAAAAAATTAATTTGTGAGAAATTTACTATAGAAAAGGCAATCCCTGGGATATTTAAAATTTGCGACAGTAGGAAATTATTTTTTGAATAATTTACTATAGAAAAGGCAATCCCTGGCGCACTTAAAACTTGCGACAGTATAAAATTATTTTTTGAATAATTTACTATAGAAAAGGCAATCCCTGGCGTAATTAAAATTTGCGATAGTAAAAAATTATTTTTTGAATAATTTACTATAGAAAAGGCAATCCCTGGCGCAATTAAAACTTGCGATAGTAAAAAATTAATTTGTGAGAAATTTACTATAGAAAAGGCAATCCCTGGGATATTTAAAATTTGCGACAGTAAAAAATTTTTTTTTTAATAATTTACTATAGAAATGGCAATTCCTGGCGTAATTAAAATTTGCTACAGTTGAAAATTATTTTTTGAATAATTTACTATAGAATAGGCAATCCCTGGCGTAATTAAAATTTGTGACAGTAGAAAATTATTTTTTGAATAATTTACTATAGAAAAGGCAATCCCTGGGATATTTAAAATTTGCGACAGTAAAAAATTATTTTTTGAATAATTTACTATAGAAAAGGCAATCCCTGGGATATTTAAAATTTGCGACAGTAAAAAATTATTTTTTTGCAAAATTTACTATAGAAAAGGCAATCCCTGGCGTAATTAAAATTTGCGACAGTTGAAAATTATTTTTTGAATAATTTACTATAGAAAAGGCAATCCCTGGCGTAATTAAAATTTGCGACAGTATAAAATTATTTCTTGAATAATTTACTATAGAAAAGGCAATCCCTGGCGCACTTAAAATTTGCGACAGTATAAAATTATTTTTTGAATAATTTACTATAGAAAAGGCAATCCCTGGGATATTTAAAATTTGCGACAGTAGAAAATTATTTTTTGAATAATTTACTATAGAAAAGGCAATCCCTGGGATATTTAAAATTTGCGACAATAGAAAATTATTTTTTGAATAATTTACTATAGAAAAGGCAATCCCTGGCGTAATTAAAATTTGCGACAGTATAAAATTATTTTTTGAATAATTTACTATAGAAAAGGCAATCCCTGGCGTAATTAAAATTTGCGACAGTAAAAAATTATTTTTTGAATAATTTACTATAGAAAAGGCAATCCCTGGCGTCTTTAAAATTTGCGACAGTATAAAATTATTTTTTGAATAATTTACTATAGAAAAGGCAATCCCTGGGATATTTAAAATTTGCGACAGTAGAAAATTATTTTTTGAATAATTTACTATAGAAAAGGCAATCCCTGGCGTAATTAAAATTTGCGACAGTAGAAAATTATTTTTTGAATAATTTACTATACAAAAGGCAATCCCTGTCGTAATTAAAATTTGCGACAGTAAAAAATTATTTTTTGAATAATTTACTATAGAAAAGGCAATCCCTGGCGCACTTAAAATTTGGGACAGTAGAAAAGTATTTTTTGAATAATTTACTATAGAAAAGGCAATCCCTGGCGGATTTGAATTTTGCGACAGTAAAAAATTATTTTTTGAATAATTTACTATAGAAAAGGCAATCCCTGGCGTAATTAAAATTTGCGACAGTATAAAATTATTTTTTGAATAATTTACTATAGAAAAGGCAATCCCTGGCGTAATTAAAATTTGCGACAGTATAAAATTATTTTTTGAATAATTTACTATAGAAAAGGCAATCCCTGGCGTAATTAAAATTTGCGACAGTTGAAAATTATTTTTTGAATAATTTACTATAGAAAAGGCAATCCCTGGCGTAATTAAAATTTGCGACAGTAAAAAATTATTTTTTGAATAATTTACTATAGAAAAGGCAATCCATGGCGTAATTAAAACTTGCGATAGTAAGAAATTAATTTGTGAGAAATTTACTATAGAAAAGGCAATCCCTGGGATATTTAAAATTTGCGACAGTAAAAAATTATTTTTTGAATAATTTACTATAGAAAAGGCAATCCCTGGCGTAATTAAAATTTGCGACAGTAAAAAATTATTTTTTGAATAATTTACTATAGAAAAGGCAATCCCTGGCGCACTTAAAATTTGCGACAGTATAAAATTATTTTTTGAATAATTTACTATAGAAAAGGCAATCCCTGGCGTAATTAAAATTTGCGACAGTATAAAATTATTTTTTGAATAATTTACTATAGAAAAGGCAATCCCTGGGATATTTAAAATTTGGGACAGTATAAAATTATTTATTGAATAATTTACTATAGAAAAGGCAATCCCTGGCGCAACTAAAATTTGCGACAGTAAAAAATTATTTTTTGAATAATTTACTATAGAAAAGGCAATCCCTGGCGCACTTAAAATTTGCGACAGTATAAAATTATTTTTTGAATAATTTACTGTAGAAAAGGCAATCCCTGGCGTAATTAAAATTTGCGACAGTATAAAATTATTTTTTGAATAATTTACTATAGAAAAGGCAATCCCTGGCGTAATTAAAATTTGCGACAGTATAAAATTATTTTTTGAATGATTTACTATAGAAAAGGCAATCCCTGGCGTAATTAAAATTTGCGACAGTAAAAAATTATTTTTTGAATAATTTACTATAGAAAAGGCAATCCCTGGCGTAATTAAAATTTGCGACAGTAAAAAATTATTTTTTTGCAAAATTTACTATAGTAAAGGCAATCCCTGGCGTAATTAAAATTTGCGACAGTATAAAATTATTTTTTGAATAATTTACTATAGAAAAGGCAATCCCTGGCGTAATTAAAATTTGCGACAGTAAAAAATTATTTTTTGAATAATTTACTATAGAAAAGGCAATCCCTGGCGCAATTAAAATTTGCGACAGTTGAAAATTATTTTTTTGCAAAATTTACTATAGAAAAGGCAATCCCTGGGATATTTAAAATTTGCGACAGTAGAAAATTATTTTTTGAATAATTTACTATAGAAAAGGCAATCCCTGGCGTAATTAAAATTTGCGACAGTAGAAAATTATTTTTTGAATAATTTACTATAGAAAAGGCAATCCCTGGCGTAATTAAAATTTGCGACAGTATAAAATTATTTTTTGAATAATTTACTATAGAAAAGGCAATCCCTGGCGAAATTGAAATTTGCGACAGTATAAAATTATTTTTTGAATAATTAACTATAAAAAAGGCAATCCCTGGCGTAATTAAAATTTGCGACAGTAAAAAATTATTTTTTGAATAATTTACTATAGAAAAGGCAATCCATGGCGTAATTAAAACTTGCGATAGTAAGAAATTAATTTGTGAGAAATTTACTATAGAAAAGGCAATCCCTGGGATATTTAAAATTTGCGACAGTAAAAAATAATTTTTTGAATAATTTACTATAGAAAAGGCAATCCCTGGCGTAATTAAAATTTGCGACAGTAAAAAATTATTTTTTGAATAATTTACTATAGAAAAGGCAATCCCTGGCGCACTTAAAATTTGCGACAGTATAAAATTATTTTTTGAATAATTTACTATAGAAAAGGCAATCCCTGGCGTAATTAAAATTTGCGACAGTATAAAATTATTTTTTGAATAATTTACTATAGAAAAGGCAATCCCTGGGATATTTAAAATTTGGGACAGTATAAAATTATTTATTGAATAATTTACTATAGAAAAGGCAATCCCTGGCGCAACTAAAATTTGCGACAGTAAAAAATTATTTTTTGAATAATTTACTATAGAAAAGGCAATCCCTGGCGCACTTAAAATTTGCGACAGTATAAAATTATTTTTTGAATAATTTACTGTAGAAAAGGCAATCCCTGGCGTAATTAAAATTTGCGACAGTATAAAATTATTTTTTGAATAATTTACTATAGAAAAGGCAATCCCTGGCGTAATTAAAATTTGCGACAGTATAAAATTATTTTTTGAATGATTTACTATAGAAAAGGCAATCCCTGGCGTAATTAAAATTTGCGACAGTAAAAAATTATTTTTTGAATAATTTACTATAGAAAAGGCAATCCCTGGCGTAATTAAAATTTGCGACAGTAAAAAATTATTTTTTTGCAAAATTTACTATAGTAAAGGCAATCCCTGGCGTAATTAAAATTTGCGACAGTATAAAATTATTTTTTGAATAATTTACTATAGAAAAGGCAATCCCTGGCGTAATTAAAATTTGCGACAGTAAAAAATTATTTTTTGAATAATTTACTATAGAAAAGGCAATCCCTGGCGCAATTAAAATTTGCGACAGTTGAAAATTATTTTTTTGCAAAATTTACTATAGAAAAGGCAATCCCTGGGATATTTAAAATTTGCGACAGTAGAAAATTATTTTTTGAATAATTTACTATAGAAAAGGCAATCCCTGGCGTAATTAAAATTTGCGACAGTAGAAAATTATTTTTTGAATAATTTACTATAGAAAAGGCAATCCCTGGCGTAATTAAAATTTGCGACAGTATAAAATTATTTTTTGAATAATTTACTATAGAAAAGGCAATCCCTGGCGAAATTGAAATTTGCGACAGTATAAAATTATTTTTTGAATAATTAACTATAAAAAAGGCAATCCCTGGCGTAATTAAAATTTGCGACAGTAGAAAATTATTTTTTGAATAATTTACTATAGAAAAGGCAATCCCTGGCGTAATTAAAATTTGCGACAGTAGAAAATTATTTTTTGAATAATTTACAATAGAAAAGGCAATCCCTGGCGTAATTAAAATTTGCGAGAGTATAAAATTATTTTTTGAATAATTTACTATAGAAAAGGCAATCCCTGGCGTAATTAAAATTTGCGACAGTATAAAATTATTTTTTGAATAATTTACTATAGAAAAGGCAATCCCTGGGATATTTAAAATTTGCGACAGTAGAATATTATTTTTTGAATAATTTACTATAGAAAAGGCAATCCCTGGCGTAATTAAAATTTGCGACATTAGAAAATTATTTTTTGAATAATTTAATATAGGAAAGGCATTCCCTGGCGCAATTAAAATTTACGACAGTAAAAAATTATTTTTTGAATAATTTACTATAGAAAAGGCAATCCCTGGCGTAATTAAAATTTGCGACAGTAAAAAATTATGTTTTGAATAATTTACTATAGAAAAGGCAATCCCTGGCGTAATTAAAATTTGCGACAGTATAAAATTATTTTTTGAATAATTTACTATAGAAAAGGCAATCCCTGGCGTAATTAAAATTTGCGACAGTATAAAATTATTTTTTGAATAATTTGCTATAGAAAAGGCAATCCCTGGCGTAATTAAAACTTGCGACAGTAAAAAATTATTTTTTGAATAATTTACTATAGAAAAGGCAATCCCTGGCGTAATTAAAACTTGCGACAGTAAAAAATTATTTTTTGAATAATTTATTATAGAAGAGGCAATCCATGGCGTAATTAAAATTTGCGACAGTATAAAATTATTTTTTAAATAATTTACTATAGAAAAGGCAATCCCTGGGATATTTAAAATTTGCGACAGTAGAAAATTATTTTTTGAATAATTTACTATAGAAAAGGCAATCCCTGGCGCACTTAAAATTTGCGACAGTAGAAAACTATTTTTTGAATAATTTACTATAGAAAAGGCAACCCCTGGCGTAATTAAAATTTGCGACAGTATAAAATTATTTTTTGAATAATTTACTATAGAAAAGGCAATCCCTGGCGTAATTAAAATTTGCGACAGTAAAAAATTATTTTTTGAATAATTTACTATAGAAAAGGCAATCCCTGGCGTAATTAAAATTTGCGACAGTATAAAATTATTTTTTGAATAATTTACTATAGAAAAGGCAATCCCTGGCGCAACTAAAATTTGCGACAGTAAAAAATTATTTTTTGAATAATTTACTATAGAAAAGTCAATCCCTGGCGTAATTAAAATTTGCGAGAGTAAAAAATTATTTTTTGAATAATTTACTATAGAAAAGGCAATCCCTGGCGCACTTAAAATTTGCGACAGTAGAAAATTATTTTTTGAATAATTTACTATAGAAAAGGCAATCTCTGGCGTAGTTAAAATTTGCGACAGTATAAAATTATTTTTTGAATAATTTACTATAGCAAAGGCAATCCCTGGCGTAATTAAAATTTGCGAGAGTAAAAAATTATTTTTTGAATAATTTTCTATAGAAAAGGCAATCCCTGGCGCAATTAAAATTTGCGACAGTATAAAATTATTTTTTGAATAATTTACTATAGAAAAGGCAATCCCTGGCGCAATTAAAATTTGCGACAGTAGAAAATTATTTTTTGAATAATTTATTTGAAAATTTGAAAATTATTTTTTGAATAATTTACTATAGAAAAGGCAATCCCTGGCGTAATTAAAATTTGCGATAGTAAAAAATTATTTTTTGAATAATTTACTATAGAAAAGGCAATCCCTGGCGTAATTAAAATTTGCGACAGTTGAAAATTATTTTTTGAATAATTTACTATAGAAAAGGCAATCCTTGGCGTAATTAAAATTTGCGACAGTATAAAATTATTTTTTGAATAATTTACTATAGAAAAGGCAATCCCTGGCGCACTTAAAATTTGCGACAGTATAAAATTATTTTTTGAATAATTTACTATAGAAAAGGCAATCCCTGGCGTAATTAAAATTTGCGACAGTATAAAATTATTTTTTGAATAATTTACTATAGAAAAGGCAATCCCTGGCGTAATTAAAATTTGCGACAGTAAAAAATTATTTTTTGAATAATTTACTATAGAAAAGGCAATCCCTGGCGTAATTAAAATTTGCGACAGTATAAAAATATTTTTTGAATAATTTACTATAGAAAAGGCAATCCCTGGCGTAATTAAAATTTGCGACAGTATAAAATTATTTTTTGAATAATTTACTATAGAAAAGGCAATCACTGGGATATTTAAAATTTGCGACAGTAAAAAATTATTTTTTGAATAATTTACTATAGAAAAGGCAATCCCTGGCGTAATTAAAATTTGCGACAGTAAAAAATTATTTTTTGAATAATTTACTATAGAAAAGGTAATCCCTGGCGTAATTAAAATTTGCGACAGTATAAAATTATTTTTTGAATAATTTACTATAGAAAAGGCAATCCCTGGCGTAATTAAAACTTGCGACAGTAAAAAATTATTTTTTGAATAATTTACTATAGAAAAGGCAATCCCTGGCGTAATTAAAACTTGCGACAGTAAAAAATTATTTTTTGAATAATTTACTATAGAAAAGGCAATCCATGGCGTAATTAAAATTTGCGACAGTATAAAATTATTTTTTGAATAATTTACTATAGAAAAGGCAATCCCTGGGATATTTAAAATTTGCGACAGTAGAAAATTATTTTTTGAATAATTTACTATAGAAAAGGCAATCCCTGGCGCACTTAAAATTTGCGACAGTAGAAAATTATTTTTTGAATAATTTACTATAGAAAAGGCAACCCCTGGCGTAATTAAAATTTGCGACAGTATAAAATTATTTTTTGAATAATTTACTATAGAAAAGGCAATCCCTGGCGTAATTAAAATTTGCGACAGTAAAAAATTATTTTTTGAATAATTTACTATAGAAAAGGCAATCCCTGGCGTAATTAAAATTTGCGACAGTATAAAATTATTTTTTGAATAATTTACTATAGAAAAGGCAATCCCTGGCGCAACTAAAATTTGCGACAGTAAAAAATTATTTTTTGAATAATTTACTATAGAAAAGTCAATCCCTGGCGTAATTAAAATTTGCGAGAGTAAAAAATTATTTTTTGAATAATTTACTATAGAAAAGGCAATCCCTGGCGCACTTAAAATTTGCGACAGTAGAAAATCATTTTTTGAATAATTTACTATAGAAAAGGCAATCCCTGGCGTAGTTAAAATTTGCGACAGTATAAAATTATTTTTTGAATAATTTACTATAGCAAAGGCAATCCCTGGCGTAATTAAAATTTGCGACAGTAAAAAATTATTTTTTGAATAATTTACTATAGAACAGGCAATCCCTGGCGCAATTAAAATTTGCGTTAGTATAAAATTATTTTTTGAATAATTTACTATAGAAAAGGCAATCCCTGGCGCAATTAAAATTTGCGACAGTAGAAAATTATTTTTTGAATAATTTACTATAGAAAATGCAATCCCTGGCGTAATTAAAACTTGCGACAGTAGAAAATTATTTTTTGAATAATTTACTATAGAAAAGGCAATCCCTGGCGTAATTAAAATTTGCGACAATAAAAAATTATTTTTTGAATAATTTACTATAGAAAAGGCAATCCCTGGAATATTTAAAATTTGCGACAGTAAAAAATTATTTTTTGAATAATTTACTATAGAAAAGGCAATCCCTGGCGTAATTAAAATTTGCGACAGTTGACAATTATTTTTTGAATAATTTACTATAGAAAAGGCAATCCCTGGCGTAATTAAAATTTGCGACAATAAAAAATTATTTTTTGAATAATTTACTATAGAAAAGGCAATCCCTGGCGTATTTAAAATTTGCGACAGTAAGAAATTAATTTGTGAGAAATTTACTATAGAAAAGGCAATCCCTGGGATATTTAAAATTTGCGACAGTTGACAATTATTTTTTGAATAATTTACTATAGAAAAGGCAATCCCTGGCGTAATTAAAATTTGCGACAATAAAAAATTATTTTTTGAATAATTTACTATAGAAAAGGCAATCCCTGGCGTTTTTAAAATTTGCGACAGTAAGAAATCATTTTTTGAATAATTTACTATAGAAAAGGCAATCCCTGGCGTAATTAAAACTTGCGACAGTAAAAAATTATTTTTTGAATAATTTACTATAGAAAAGGCAATCCCTGGCGAAATTGAAAATTGCGGCAGTATAAAATTATTTTTTGAATAATTAACTATAAAAAAGGCAATCCCTGGCGTAATTAAAATTTGCGACAGTAGAAAATTATTTTTTGAATAATTTACTATAGAAAAGGCAATCCCTGGCGTAATTAAAATTTGCGACAGTAGAAAATTATTTTTTGAATAATTTACTATAGAAAAGGCAATCCCTGGCGTAATTAAAATTTGCGAGAGTATAAAATTATTTTTTGAATAATTTACTATAGAAAAGGCAATCCCTGGCGTAATTAAAATTTGCGACAGTATAAAATTATTTTTTGAATAATTTACTATAGAAAAGGCAATCCCTGGGATATTTAAAATTTGCGACAGTAGAATATTATTTTTTGAATAATTTACTATAGAAAAGGCAATCCCTGGCGTAATTAAAATTTGCGACAGTAGAAAATTATTTTTTGAATAATTTACTATAGGAAAGGCATTCCCTGGCGCAATTAAAATTTGCGACAGTAAAAAATTATTTTTTGAATAATTTGCTATAGAAAAGGCAATCCCTGGCGTAATTAAAACTTGCGACAGTAAAAAATTATTTTTTGAATAATTGACTATAGAAAAGGCAATCCCTGGCGTAATTAAAACTTGCGACAGTAAAAAATTATTTTTTGAATAATTTACTATAGAAAAGGCAATCCCTGGCGTAATTAAAATTTGCGACAGTATAAAATTATTTTTTGAATAATTTACTATAGAAAAGGCAATCCCTGGGATATTTAAAATTTGCGACAGTAGAATATTATTTTTTGAATAATTTACTATAGAAAAGGCAATCCCTGGCGTAATTAAAATTTGCGACAGTAGAAAATTATTTTTTGAATAATTTACTATAGGAAAGGCATTCCCTGGCGCAATTAAAATTTGCGACAGTAAAAAATTATTTTTTGAATAATTTACTATAGAAAAGGCAATCCCTGGCGTAATTAAAATTTGCGACAGTAAAAAATTATGTTTTGAATAATTTACTATAGAAAAGGCAATCCCTGGCGTAATCAAAATTTGCGACAGTATAAAATTATTTTTTGAATAATTTACTATAGAAAAGGCAATCCCTGGCGTAATTAAAATTTGCGACAGTATAAAATTATTTTTTGAATAATTTGCTATAGAAAAGGCAATCCCTGGCGTAATTAAAACTTGCGACAGTAAAAAATTATTTTTTGAATAATTTACTATAGAAAAGGCAATCCCTGGCGTAATTAAAACTTGCGACAGTAAAAAATTATTTTTTGAATAATTTACTATAGAAAAGGCAATCCATGGCGTAATTAAAATTTGCGACAGTATAAAATTATTTTTTGAATAATTTACTATAGAAAAGGCAATCCCTGGCGTAATTAAAATTTGCGATAGTAAAAAATTATTTTTTGAATAATTTACTATAGAAAAGGCAATCCCTGGCGTAATTAAAATTTGCGACAGTTGAAAATTATTTTTTGAATAATTTACTATAGAAAAGGCAATCCCTGGCGTAATTAAAATTTGCGACAGTATAAAATTATTTTTTGAATAATTTACTATAGAAAAGGCAATCCCTGGCGCACTTAAAATTTGCGACAGTATAAAATTATTTTTTGAATAATTTACTATAGAAAAGGCAATCCCTGGGATATTTAAAATTTGCGACAGTAGAAAATTATTTTTTGAATAATTTACTATAGAAAAGGCAATCCCTGGGATATTTAAAATTTGCGACAATAGAAAATTATTTTTTGAATAATTTACTATAGAAAAGGCAATCCCTGGCGTAATTAAAATTTGCGACAGTATAAAATTATTTTTTGAATAATTTACTATAGAAAAGGCAATCCCTGGCGTAATTAAAATTTGCGACAGTAAAAAATTATTTTTTGAATAATTTACTATAGAAAAGGCAATCCCTGGCGTAATTAAAATTTGCGACAGTATAAAATTATTTTTTGAATAATTTACTATAGAAAAGGCAATCCCTGGCGCAACTAAAATTTGCGACAGTAAAAAATTATTTTTTGAATAATTTACTATAGAAAAGTCAATCCCTGGCGTAATTAAAATTTGCGAGAGTAAAAAATTATTTTTTGAATAATTTACTATAGAAAAGGCAATCCCTGGCGCACTTAAAATTTGCGACAGTAGAAAATCATTTTTTGAATAATTTACTATAGAAAAGGCAATCCCTGGCGTAGGTAAAATTTGCGACAGTATAAAATTATTTTTTGAATAATTTACTATAGCAAAGGCAATCCCTGGCGTAATTAAAATTTGCGACAGTAAAAAATTGTTTTTTGAATAATTTACTATAGAAAAGGCAATCCCTGGCGCAATTAAAATTTGCGACAGTATAAAATTATTTTTTGAATAATTTACTATAGAAAAGGCAATCCCTGGCGCAATTAAAATTTGCGACAGTAGAAAATTATTTTTTGAATAATTTACTATAGAAAATGCAATCCCTGGCGTAATTAAAATTTGCGACAGTTGAAAATTATTTTTTGAATAATTTACTATAGAAAAGGCAATCCCTGGCGTAGTTAAAATTTGCGATAGTAAAAAATTATTTTTTGAATAATTTACTATAGAAAAGGCAATCCCTGGCGTAATTAAAATTTGCGACAGTTGCAAATTATTTTTTGAATAATTTACTATAGAAAAGGCAATCCCTAGCGTAATTAAAATTTGCGACAGTAAAAAATTATTTTTTGAATAATTTACTATACAAAAGGCAATCCCTGGCGTAATTAAAACTTGCGACAGTAGAAAATTATTTTTTGAATAATTTACTATAGAAAAGGCAATCCCTGGCGTAATTAAAATTTGCGACAATAAAAAATTATTTTTTGAATAATTTACTATAGAAAAGGCAATCCCTGGAATATTTAAAATTTGCGACAGTAAAAAATTATTTTTTGAATAATTTACTATAGAAAAGGCAATCCCTGGCGTAATTAAAATTTGCGACAGTTGACAATTATTTTTTGAATAATTTACTATAGAAAAGGCAATTCCTGGCGTAATTAAAATTTGCGACAATAAAAAATTATTTTTTGAATAATTTACTATAGAAAAGGCAATCCCTGGCGTATTTAAAATTTGCGACAGTAAGAAATTAATTTGTGAGAAATTTACTATAGAAAAGGCAATCCCTGGGATATTTAAAATTTGCGACAGTTGACAATTATTTTTTGAATAATTTACTATAGAAAAGGCAATCCCTGGCGTAATTAAAATTTGCGACAATAAAAAATTATTTTTTGAATAATTTACTATAGAAAAGGCAATCCCTGGCGTATTTAAAATTTGCGACAGTAAGAAATTAATTTGTGAGAAATTTACTATAGAAAAGGCAATCCCTGGGATATTTAAAATTTGCGACAGTAAAAAATTATTTTTTGAATAATTTACTATAGAAAAGGCAATCCCTGGCGTAATTAAAATTTGCGACAGTAAAAAATTATTTTTTGAATAATTTACTATAGAAAAGGCAATCCCTGGCGCACTTAAAACTTGCGACAGTTGAAAATTATTTTTTGAATAATTTACTATAGAAAAGGCAATCCCTGGCGCACTTAAAATTTGCGACAGTAGAAAATTATTTTTTGAATAATTTACTATAGAAAAGGCAACCCCTGGCGTAATTAAAATTTGCGACAGTAGAAAATTATTTTTTGAATAATTTACTATAGAAAAGGCAATCCCTGGCGTAATTAAAATTTGCGACAGTAAAAAATTATTTTTTGAATAATTTACTATAGAAAAGGCAATCCCTGGCGTAATTAAAATTTGCGACAGTATAAAATTATTTTTTGAATAATTTATTATAGAAAAGGCAATCCCTGGCGTAATTAAAACTTGCGATAGTAAGAAATTAATTTGTGAGAAATTTACTATAGAAAAGGAAATCCCTGGGATATTTAAAATTTGCGACAGTAAAAAATTATTTTTTGAATAATTTACTATAGAAAAGGCAATCCCTGGCGCACTTAAAATTAGCGACAGTAGAAAATTATTTTTTGAATAATTTACTACAGAAAAGGCAATCCCTGGCGCACTTAAAATTTGCGACAGTATAAAATTATTTTTTGAATAATTTACTATAGAAAAGGCAATCCCTGGCGTAATTAAAACTTGCGACAGTTGAAAATAATTTTTTGAATAATTTACTATAGAAAAGGCAATCCCTGGCGTAATTAAAATTTGCGACAGTAAAAAATTATTTTTTTGCAAAATTTACTATAGAAAAGGCAATCCCTGGCGTAATTAAAATTTGCGACAGTAAAAAATTATTTTTTGAATAATTTACTATAGAAAAGGCAATCCCTGGCGTAATTAAAATTTGCGACAGTAAAAAATTATTTTTTTGCAAAATTTACTATAGAAAAGGCAATCCCTGGCGTAATTCAGATTTGCGACAGTATAAAATTATTTTTTGAATAATTTACTATTGAAAAGGCAATCCCTGGCGTAATTAAAATTTGCGACAGTTGAAAATTATTTTTTGAATAATTTACTATAGAAAAAGCAATCCCTTGCGTAATTAAAATTTGCGACAGTAAAAAATTATTTTTTGAATAATTTACTATAGAAAAGGCAATCCCTGGCGTATTTAAAATTTGCGACAGTAAGAAATTAATTTGTGAGAAATTTACTATAGAAAAGGCAATCCCTGGGATATTTAAAATTTGCGACAGTAAAAAATTATTTTTTGAATAATTTACTATAGAAAAGGCAATCCCTGGCGTAATTAAAATTTGCGACAGTAAAAAATTATTTTTTTGCAAAATTTACTATAGAAAAGGCAATACCTGGCGTAATTCAGATTTGCGACAGTATAAAATTATTTTTTGAATAATTTACTATTGAAAAGGCAATCCCTGGCGTAATTAAAATTTGCGACAGTTGAAAATTATTTTTTGAATAATTTACTATAGAAAAAGCAATCCCTGCCGTAATTAAAATTTGCGACAGTAAAAAATTATTTTTTGAATAATTTACTATAGAAAAGGCAATCCCTGGCGTATTTAAAATTTGCGACAGTAAGAAATTAATTTGTGAGAAATTTACTATAGAAAAGGCAATCCCTGGGATATTTAAAATTTGCGACAGTAAAAAATAATTTTTTGAATAATTTACTATAGAAAAGGCAATCCCTGGCGTAATTAAAATTTGCGACAGTAAAAAATTATTTTTTGAATAATTTACTACAGAAAAGGCAATCCCTGGCGCACTTAAAATTTGCGACAGTATAAAATTATTTTTTGAATAATTTACTATAGAAAAGGCAATCCCTGGCGTAATTAAAACTTGCGACAGTTGAAAATAATTTTTTGAATAATTTACTATAGAAAAGGCAATCCCTGGCGTAATTAAAATTTGCGACAGTAAAAAATTATTTTTTTGCAAAATTTACTATAGAAAAGGCAATCCCTGGCGTAATTAAAATTTGCGAAAGTTGACAATTATTTTTTGAATAATTTACTATAGAAAAGGCAATCCCTGGCGTAATTAAAATTTGCGACAGTAAAAAATTATTTTTTGAATAATTTACTATAGAAAAGGCAATCCCTGGCGTAATTAAAATTTGCGACAGTAAAAAATTATTTTTTTGCAAAATTTACTATAGAAAAGGCAATCCCTGGCGTAATTAAGATTTGCGACAGTATAAAATTATTTTTTGAATAATTTACTATTGAAAAGGCAATCCCTGACGTAATTAAAATTTGCGACAGTTGAAAATTATTTTTTGAATAATTTACTATAGAAAAAGCAATCCCTGGCGTAATTAAAATTTGCGACAGTAAAAAATTATTTTTTGAATAATTTACTATAGAAAAGGCAATCCCTGGCGTATTTAAAATTTGCGACAGTAAAAAATTAATTTGCGAGAAATTTACTATAGAAAAGGCAATCCCTGGGATATTTAAAATTTGCGAAAATAAAAAATTATTTTTTGAATAATTTACTATAGAAAAGGCAATCCCTGGCGTAATTAAAATTTGCGACAGTATAAAATTATTTTTTGAATAATTTACTATGGAAAAGGCAATCCCTGGGATATTTAAAATTTGCGACAGTAGAAAATTATTTTTTGAATAATTTACTATAGAAAAGGCAATCCCTGGCGTAATTAAAATTTGCGACAGTAGAAAATTATTCTTTGAATAATTTACTATAGAAAAGGCAATCCCTGGCGCAATTAAAATTTGCGACAGTAGAAAATTATTTTTTGAATAATCTACTATAGAAAAGGCAATCCCTGGCGTAATTAAAATTTGCGACAGTAGAAAATTATTTTTTGAATAATTTACTATAGAAAAGGCAATCCCTGGCGTAATTAAAATTTGCGACAGTATAAAATTATTTTTTGAATAATTTACCTGGCGAAATTGAAATTTGCGACAGTATAAAATTATTTTTTGAATAATTTACTATAGAAAAGGCAATCCCTGGCTCACTTAAAATTTGCGACAGTATAAAATTATTTTTTGAATAATTTACTATAGAAAAGGCAATCCCTGGCGTAATTAAAACTTGCGACAGTTGAAAATAATTTTTTGAATAATTTATTATAGAAAAGGCAATCCCTGGCGTAATTAAAACTTGCGATAGTAAGAAATTAATTTGTGAGAAATTTACTATAGAAAAGGAAATCCCTGGGATATTTAAAATTTGCGACAGTAAAAAATTATTTTTTGAATAATTTACTATAGAAAAGGCAATCCCTGGCGTAATTAAAATTTGCGACAGTAAAAAATTATTTTTTGAATAATTTACTACAGAAAAGGCAATCCCTGGCGCACTTAAAATTTGCGACAGTATAAAATTATTTTTTGAATAATTTACTATAGAAAAGGCAATCCCTGGCGTAATTAAAACTTGCGACAGTTGAAAATAATTTTTTGAATAATTTACTATAGAAAAGGCAATCCCTGGCGTAATTAAAATTTGCGACAGTAAAAAATTATTTTTTTGTAAAATTTACTATAGAAAAGGCAATCCCTGGCGTAATTAAAATTTGCGACAGTTGACAATTATTTTTTGAATAATTTACTATAGAAAAGGCAATCCCTGGCGTAATTAAAATTTGCGACAGTAAAAAATTATTTTTTGAATAATTTACTATAGAAAAGGCAATCCCTGGCGTAATTAAAATTTGCGACAGTAAAAAATTATTTTTTTGCAAAATTTACTATAGAAAAGGCAATCCCTGGCGTAATTAAGATTTGCGACAGTATAAAATTATTTTTTGAATAATTTACCATTGAAAAGGCAATCCCTGGCGTAATTAAAATTTGCGACAGTTGAAAATTATTTTTTGAATAATTTACTATAGAAAAAGCAATCCCTGGCGTAATTAAAATTTGCGACAGTAAAAAATTATTTTTTGAATAATTTACTATAGAAAAGGCAATCCCTGGCGTATTTAAAATTTGCGACAGTAAGAAATTAATTTGCGAGAAATTTACTATAGAAAAGGCAATCCCTGGGATATTTAAAATTTGCGACAATAAAAAATTATTTTTTGAATAATTTACTATAGAAAAGGCAATCCCTGGCGTAATTAAAATTTGCGACAGTATAAAATTATTTTTTGAATAATTTACTATAGAAAAGGCAATCCCTGGGATATTTAAAATTTGCGACAGTAGAAAATTATTTTTTGAATAATTTACTATAGAAAAGGCAATCCCTGGCGTAATTAAAATTTGCGACAGTAGAAAATTATTTTTTGAATAATTTACTATAGAAAAGGCAATCCCTGGCGCAATTAAAATTTGCGACAGTAGAAAATTATTTTTTGAATAATCTACTATAGAAAAGGCAATCCCTGGCGTAATTAAAATTTGCGACAGTAGAAAATTATTTTTTGAATAATTTACTATAGAAAAGGCAATCCCTGGCGTAATTAAAATTTGCGACAGTATAAAATTATTTTTTGAATAATTTACCTGGCGAAATTGAAATTTGCGACAGTATAAAATTATTTTTTGAATAATTTACTATAGAAAAGGCAATCCCTGGCGCACTTAAAATTTGCGACAGTATAAAATTATTTTTTGAATAATTTACTATAGAAAAGGCAATCCCTGGCGTAATTAAAATTTGCGACAGTAAAAAATTATTTTTTTGCAAAATTTACTATAGAAGAGGCAATCCCTGGCGTAATTAAAATTTGCGACAGTATAAAATTATTTTTTGAATAATTTACTATAGAAAAGGCAATCCCTGGCGTAATTAAAATTTGCGACAGTTGAAACTTATTTTTTGAATAATTTACTATAGAAAAGGCAATCCCTGGCGCAATTAAAATTTGCGACAGTAGAAAATTATTTTTTGAATAATCTACTATAGAAAAGGCAATCCCTGGCGTAATTAAAATTTGCGACAGTTGAAAATTATTTTTTGAATAATTTACTATAGAAAAGGCAATCCCTCGCGTAATTAAAATTTGCGACAGTAAAAAATTATTTTTTGAATAATTTACTATAGAAAAGGCAATCCCTGGCGTATTTAAAACTTGCGATAGTAAGAAATTAATTTGTGAGAAATTTACTATAGAAAAGGCAATCCCTGGGATATTTAAAATTTGCGACAGTAAAAAATTATTTTTTGAATAATTTACTATAGAAAAGGCAATCCCTGGCGTAATTAAAACTTGCGAAAATAGAAAATTATTTTTTGAATAATTTACTATAGAAAAGGCAATCCCTGGCGCACTTAAAATTTGCGACAGTATAAAATTATTTTTTGAATAATATACTATAGAAAAGGCAATCCCTGGCGTAATTAAAATTTGCGACAGTTGAAAATTATTTTTTGAATAATTTACTATAGAAAAAGCAATCCCTGGCGTAATTAAAATTTGCGACAGTAAAAAATTATTTTTTGAATAATTTACTATAGAAAAGGCAATTCCTGGCGTATTTAAAATTTGCGACAGTAAGAAATTAATTTGCGAGAAATTTACTATAGAAAAGGCAATCCCTGGGATATTTAAAATTTGCGACAATAAAAAATTATTTTTTGAATAATTTACTATAGAAAAGGCAATCCCTGGCGTAATTAAAATTTGCGACAGTATAAAATTATTTTTTGAATAATTTACTATAGAAAAGGCAATCCCTGGGATATTTAAAATTTGCGAGAGTAGAAAATTATTTTTTGAATAATTTACTATAGAAAAGGCAATCCTTGGCGTAATTAAAATTTGCGACAGTAGAAAATTATTTTTTGAATAATTTACTATAGAAAAGGCAATCCCTGGCGCAATTAAAATTTGCGACAGTAGAAAATTATTTTTTGAATTATCTACTATAGAAAAGGCAATCCCTGGCGTAATTAAAATTTGCGACAGTAGAAAATTATTTTTTGAATAATTTACTATAGAAAAGGCAATCCCTGGCGTAATTAAAATTTGCGACAGTATAAAATTATTTTTTGAATAATTTACCTGGCGAAATTGAAATTTGCGACAGTATAAAATTATTTTTTGAATAATTTACTATAGAAAAGGCAATCCCTGGCGCACTTAAAATTTGCGACAGTATAAAATTATTTTTTGAATAATTTACTATAGAAAAGGCAATCCCTGGCGTAATTAAAATTTGCGACAGTAAAAAATTATTTTTTTGCAAAATTTACTATAGAAGAGGCAATCCCTGGCGTAATTAAAATTTGCGACAGTATAAAATTATTTTTTGAATAATTTACTATAGAAAAGGCAATCCCTGGCGTAATTAAAATTTGCGACAGTTGAAACTTATTTTTTGAATAATTTACTATAGAAAAGGCAATCCCTGGCGCAATTAAAATTTGCGACAGTAGAAAATTATTTTTTGAATAATCTACTATAGAAAAGGCAATCCCTGGCGTAATTAAAATTTGCGACAGTAGAAAATTATTTTTTGAATAATTTACTATAGAAAAGGCAATCCCTGGCGTAATTAAAATTTGCGACAGTATAAAATTATTTTTTGAATAATTTACCTGCCGAAATTGAAATTTGCGACAGTATAAAATTAATTTTTGAATAATTTACTATAGAAAAGGCAATCCCTGGCGTAATTAAAATTTGCGACAGTTGAAAATTATTTTTTGAAAAATTTACTATAGAAAAGGCAATCCCTGCGTAATTAAAATTTGCGACAGTAAAAAATTATTTTTTGAATAATTTACTATAGAAAAGGCAATCCCTGGCGTATTTAAAACTTGCGATAGTAAGAAATTAATTTGTGAGAAATTTACTATAGAAAAGGCAATCCCTGGGATATTTAAAATTTGCGACAGTAAAAAATTATTTTTTGAATAATTTACTATAGAAAAGGCAATCCCTGGCGTAATTAAAACTTGCGAAAATAGAAAATTATTTTTTGAATAATTTACTATAGAAAAGGCAATCCCTGGCGTAATTAAAATTTGCGACAGTATAAAATTATTTTTTGAATAATTTACTATAGAAAAGGAAATCCCTGGCGTAATTAAAACTTGCGACAGTTGAAAATTATTTTTTGAATAATTTACTATAGAAAAGGCAATCCCTGGCGTAATTAAAATTTGCGACAGTAAAAAAATATTTTTTTGCAAAATTTACTATAGAAAAGGCAATCCCTGGCGTAATTAAAATTTGCGACAGTTGAAAATTATTTTTTGAATAATTTACTATAGAAAAGGCAATCCCTGGCGTAATTAAAATTTGCGACAGTATAAAATTATTTTTTGAATAATTTACTATAGAAAAGGCAATCCCTGGCGCAATTAAAATTTGCGACAGTAAAAAATTATTTTTTGAATAATTTACTATAGAAAAGGCAATCCTTGGCGTAATTAAAATTTGCGAGAGTAAAAAATTATTTTTTGAATAATTTACTATAGAAAAGGCAATCCCTGGCGTAATTAAAACTTGCGACAGTAGAAAATTATTTTTTTGCAAAATTTACTATAGAAAAGGCAATCCCTGGCGTAATTAAAATTTGCGACAGTAGAAAATTATTTTTTGAATAATTTACTACAGAAAAAGCAATCCCTGGCGTAATTAAAATTTGCGACAGTAAAAAATTATTTTTTGAATAATTTACTATAGAAAAGGCAATCCTTGGCGTATTTAAAATTTGCAACAGTAAAAATTATTTTTTGCAAAATTTACTGTAGAAAAGCCAATCCCTGGCGGATTTGAAATTTGCGACAGTAAAAATTATTTTTTGAATAATTTACTATAGAAAAGGCAATCCCTGGGATATTTAAAATTTGCTACAGTAAAAAATTATTTTTTGAATAATTTACTATAGAAAAGGCAATCCCTGGCGTAATTAAAATTTGCGACAGTTGAAAATTATTTTTTTAATAATTTACTATAGAAAAGGCAATCCCTGGCGCAATTAAAATTTGCGACAGTAGAAAATTATTTTTTGAATAATTTACTATAGAAAAGGCAATCCCTGGCGTAATTAAAATTTGCGACAGTAAAAAATTATTTTTTGAATAATTTACTATAGAAAAGGCAATCCCTGGCGTATTTAAAATTTGCGACAGTAAAAAATTAATTTGTGAGAAATTTACTATAGAAAAGGCAATCCCTGGGATATTTAAAATTTGCGACAGTAGAAAATTATTTTTTGAATAATTTACTATAGAAAAGGCAATCCCTGGCGTAATTAAAATTTGCGACAGTAGAAAATTATTTTTTGAATAATTTGCTATAGAAAAGGCAATCCCTGGCGCACTTAAAACTTGCGACAGTATAAAATTATTTTTTGAATAATTTGCTATAGAAAAGGCAATCCCTGGCGTAATTAAAATTTGCGACAGTTGAAAATTATTTTTTGAATAATTTACTATAGAAAAGGCAATCCCTGGCGTAATTAAAATTTGCGACAGTATAAAATTATTTTTTGAATAATTTACTATAGAAAAGGCAATCCCTGGCGTAATTAAAATTTGCGACAGTAAAAAATTATTTTTTGAATAATTTACAATAGAAAAGGCAATCCCTGGCGTAATTAAAATTTGCGAGAGTAAAAAATTATTTTTTGAATAATTTACTATAGAAAAGGCAATCCCTGGCGTAATTAAACCTTGCGACAGTAGAAAATTATTTTTTTGCAAAATTTACTATAGAAAAGGCAATACCTGGCGTAATTAAAATTTGCGACAGTAGAAAATTATTTTTTGAATAATTTACTATAGAAAAGGCAATCCCTGGCGTAATTAAAATTTGCGACAGTAAAAAGTTATTTTTTGACTAATTTACTATAGAAAAGGCAATCCCTGGCGTATTTAAAATTTGCAACAGTAAAAAATTATTTTTTGCAAAATTTACTGTAGAAAAGGCAATCCCTGGCGGATTTGAAATTTGCGACAGTAAAAAATTATTTTTTGAATAATTTACTATAGAAAAGGCAATCCCAGGGATATTTAAAATTTGCGACAGTAAAAAAGGCGTAATTAAAATTTGCGACAGTTGAAAATTATTTTTTGAATAATTTACTATAGAAAAGGCCATCCCTGGCGCAATTAAAATTTGCGACAGTAGAATATAATTTTTTGAATAATTTACTATAGAAAAGGCAATCCCTGGCGTAATTAAAATTTGCGACAGTAAAAAATTATTTTTTGAATAATTTACTATAGAAAAGGCAATTCCTGGCGTATTTAAAATTTGCGACAGTAAAAAATTAATTTGTGAGAAATTTACTATAGAACAGGCAATCCCTGGGATATTTAAAATTTGCGAGAGTAGAAAATTATTTTTTGAATAATTTACTATAGAAAAGGCAATCCCTGGCGTAATTAAAATTTGCGACAGTATAAAATTATTTTTTGAATAATTTACTATAGAAAAGGCAATCCCTCGCGTAATTAAAACTTGCGATAGTAAAAAATTAATTTTTGAATAATTTACTATAGAAAAGGAAATCCCTGGCGGATTTGAAATTTGCGACAGTAAAAAATTATTTTTTGAATAATTTACTATAGAAAAGGCAATCCCTGGCGAAATTAAAATTTGCGACAGTAAGAAATTAATTTGTGAGAAATTTACTATAGAAAAGGCAATCCTTGGGATATTTAAAATTTGCGACAGTAAAAAATTATTTTTTGAATAATTTACTATAGAAAAGGCAATCCCTGGCGTAATTAAAATTTGCGACAGTAAAAAATTATTTTTTGAATAATTTACTATAGAAAAGGCAATCCCTGGCGCACTTAAAATTTGCGACAGTAAAAAATTATTTTTTGAATAATTTACTATAGAAAAGGCAATCCCTGGTGTAATTAAAACTTGCGAAAGTAAAAAATTATTTTTTGAATAATTTACTATAGAAAAGGCAATCCCTGGCGCACTTAAAATTTGCGACAGTATAAAATTATTTTTTGAATAATTTACTATAGAAAAGGAAATCCCTGGCGTAATTAAAACTTGCGACAGTTGAAAATTATTTTTTGAATAATTTACTATAGAAAAGGCAATCCCTGGCGTAATTAAAATTTGCGACAGTAAAAAATTATTTTTTTGCAAAATTTACTATAGAAAAGGCAATCCCTTGCGTAATTAAAATTTGCGACAGTTGAAAATTATTTTTTGAATAATTTACTATAGAAAAGGCAATCCCTGGCGTAATTAAAATTTGCGACAGTATAAAATTATTTTTTGAATAATTTACTATAGAAAAGGCAATCCCTGGCGCAATTAAAATTTGCGACAGTAAAAAATTATTTTTTGAATAATTTACTATAGAAAAGGCAATCCTTGGCGTAATTAAAATTTGCGAGAGTAAAAAATTATTTTTTGAATAATTTACTATAGAAAAGGCAATCCCTGGCGTAATTAAAACTTGCGACAGTAGAAAATTATTTTTTTGCAAAATTTACTATAGAAAAGGCAATCCCTGGCGTAATTAAAATTTGCGACAGTAGAAAATTATTTTTTGAATAATTTACTACAGAAAAGGCAATCCCTGGCGTAATTAAGATTTGCGACAGTAAAAAATTATTTTTTGAATAATTTACTATAGAAAAGGCAATCCTTGGCGTATTTAAAATTTGCAACAGTAAAAAATTATTTTTTGCAAAATTTACTGTAGAAAAGGCAATCCCTGGCGGATTTGAAATTTGCGTCAGTAAAAAATTATTTTTTGAATAATTTACTATAGAAAAGGCAATCCCTGGGATATTTAAAATTTGCGACAGTAAAAAATTATTTTTTGAATAATTTACTATAGAAAAGGCAATCCCTGGCGTAATTAAAATTTGCGACAGTTGAAAATTATTTTTTGAATAATTTACTATAGAAAAGGCAATCCCTGGCGCAATTAAAATTTGCGACAGTAGAAAATTATTTTTTGAATAATTTACTATAGAAAAGGCAATCCCTGGCGTAATTAAAATTTGCGACAGTAAAAAATAATTTTTTGAATAATTTACTATAGAAAAGGCAATCCCTGGCGTATTTAAAATTTGCGACAGTAAAAAATTAATTTGTGAGAAATTTACTATAGAAAAAGCAATCCCTGGGATATTTAAAATTTGCGACAGTAGAAAATTATTGTTTGAATAATTTACTATAGAAAAGGCAATCCCTGGCGTAATTAAAATTTGCGACAGTAGAAAATTATTTTTTGAATAATTTGCTATAGAAAAGGCAATCCCTGGCGCACTTAAAACTTGCGACAGTATAAAATTATTTTTTGAATAATTTGCTATAGAAAAGGCAATCCCTGGCGTAATTAAAACTTGCGACAGTTGAAAATTATTTTTTGAATAATTTACTATAGAAAAGGCAATCCCTGGCGTAATTAAAATTTGCGACAGTAAAAAATTATTTTTTTTGCAAAATTTACTATAGAAAAGGCAATCCCTGGCGTAATTAAAATTTGCGACAGTTGAAAATTATTTTTTGAATAATTTACTATAGAAAAGGCAATCCCTGGCGTAATTAAAATTTGCGACAGTATAAAATTATTTTTTGAATAATTTACTATAGAAAAGGCAATCCCTGGCGTAATTAAAATTTGCGACAGTAAAAAAATATTTTTTGAATAATTTACTATAGAAAAGGCAATCCCTGGCGTAATTAAAATTTGCGAGAGTAAAAAATTATTTTTTGAATAATTTACTATAGAAAAGGCAATCCGTGGCGTAATTAAACCTTGCGACAGTAGAAAATTATTTTTTTGCAAAATTTACTATAGAAAAGGCAATACCTGGCGTAATTAAAATTTGCGACAGTAGAAAATTATTTTTTGAATAATTTACTATATAAAAGGCAATCCCTGGCGTAATTAAAATTTGCGACAGTAAAAAATTATTTTTTGAATAATTTACTATAGAAAAGGCAATCCCTGGCGTATTTAAAATTTGCGAAAGTAGAAAATTATTTTTTGAATAATTTACTATAGAAAAGGCAATCCCTGGCGCACTTAAAATTTGCGACAGTATAAAATTATTTTTTGAATAATTTACTATAGAAAAGGAAATCCCTGGCGTAATTAAAACTTGCGACAGTTGAAAATTATTTTTTGAATAATTTACTATAGAAAAGGCAATCCCTGGCGTAATTAAAATTTGCGACAGTATAAAATTATTTTTTGAATAATTTACTATAGAAAAGGCAATCCCTGGCGTAATTAAAATTTGCGACAGTAAAAAATTATTTTTTGAATAATTTACTATAGAAAAGGCAATCCCTGGCGCAATTAAAATTTGCGACAGTAAAAAATTAATTTGTGAGAAATTTACTATAGAAAAGGCAATCCCTGGCGTAATTAAAATTTGCGACAGTATAAAACTATTTTTTGAATAATTTACCTGGCGAAATTGAAATTTGCGACAGTATAAAATTAATTTTTGAATAAATTACTATAGAAAAGGCAATCCCTGGCGTAATTAGAATTTGCGACAGTTGAAAATTATTTTTTGAATAATTTACTATAGAAAAGGCAATCCCTGGCGTAATTAAAATTTGCGACAGTAAAAAATTATTTTTTGAATAATTTACTATAGAAAAGGCAATCCCTGGCGTAATTAAAATTTGCGACAGTAAAAAATTATTTTTTGAATAATTTACTATAGAAGAGGCAATCCCTGGCGTATTTAAAACTTGCGATAGTAAGAAATTAATTTGTGAGAAATTTACTATAGAAAAGGCAATCCCTGGGATATTTAAAATTTGCGACAGTAAAAAATTATTTTTTGAATAATTTACTATAGAAAAGGCAATCCCTGGCGTAATTAAAACTTGCGAAAGTAGAAAATTATTTTTTGAATAATTTACTATAGAAAAGGCAATCCCTGGCGCACTTAAAATTTGCGACAGTATAAAATTATTTTTTGAATAATTTACTATAGAAAAGGAAATCCCTGGCGGAATTAAAACTTGCGACAGTTGAAAATTATTTTTTGAATAATTTACTATAGAAAAGGCAATCCCTGGCGTAATTAAAATTTGCGACAGTAAGAAATTATTTTTTTGCAAAATTTACTATAGAAAAGGCAATCCCTGGCGTAATTAAAATTTGCGACAGTTGAAAATTATTTTTTGAATAATTTACTATAGAAAAGGCAATCCCTGGCGTAATTAAAATTTGCGACAGTATAAAATTATTTTTTGAATAATTTACTATAGAAAAGGCAATCCCTGGCGCAATTAAAATTTGCGACAGTAAAAAATTATTTTTTGAATAATTTACTATAGAAAAGGCAATCCTTGGCGTAATTAAAATTTGCGAGAGTAAAAAATTATTTTTTGAATAATTTACTATAGAAAAGGCAATCCCTGGCGTAATTAAAACTTGCGACAGTAGAAAATTATTTTTTTGCAAAATTTACTATAGAAAAGGCAATCCCTGGCGTAATTAAAATTTGCGACAGTAGAAAATTATTTTTTGAATAATTTACTATAGAAAAGGCAATCCTTGGCGTATTTAAAATTTGCAACAGTAAAAAATTATTTTTTGCAAAATTTACTGTAGAAAAGGCAATCCCTGGCGGATTTGAAATTTGCGACATTAAAAAATTATTTTTTGAATAATTTACTATAGAAAAGGCAATCCCTGGGATATTTAAAATTTGCGACAGTAAAAAATTATTTTTTGAATAATTTACTATAGAAAAGGCAATCCCTGGCGTAATTAAAATTTGCGACAGTTGAAAATTATTTTTGAATAATTTACTATAGAAAAGGCAATCCCAGGCGTAATTAAAATTTGCGACAGTATAAAATTATTTTTTGAATAATTTACTATAGAAAAGGCAATCCCTGGCGTAATTAAAATTTGCGACAGTATAAAATTATTTTTTGAATAATTTACTATAGAAAAGGCAATCCCTGGCGTAATTAAAACTTGCGACAGTAAAAAATTATTTTTTGAATAATTTACTATAGAAAAGGCAATCCCTGGCGTAATTAAAACTTGCGACAGTAAAAAATTATTTCTTGAATAATTTACTATAGAAAAGGCAATCCCTGGCGTAATTAAAATTTGCGACAGTAGAAAATTATTTTTTGAATAATTTACTATAGAAAAGGCAATCCCTGGCGGACTTAAAATTTGCGACAGTAAAAATTTATTTTTTTGCAAAATTGACTATAGAAAAGTCAATCCCTGGCGTAATTCAAATTTGCGACAGTATAAAATTATTTTTTTGAATAATTTACTATAGAAAAGGCAATCCCTGGGATATTTAAAATTTGCGACAGTAGAAAATTATTTTTTGAATAATTTACTATAGAAAAGGCAATCCCTGGCGTAATTAAAATTTGCGACAGTTGAAAATTATTTTTTGAATAATTTACCATAGAAAAGGCAATCCCTGGCGTAATTAAAATTTTCGACAGTAAAAAATTATTTTTTGAATAATTTACTATAGAAAAGGCAATCCCAGGCGTAATTAAAATTTGCGACAGTATAAAATTATTTTTTGAATAATTTACTATAGAAAAGGCAATCCCTGGCGCAATTAAAATTTGCGAGAGTAAACAATTATTTTTTGCAAAATTTACTGTAGAAAAGGCAATCCCTGGCGCAATTAAAACTTGCGACAGTAAGAAATTATTTTGTGAGAATTTACTATAGAAAAGGCAATCCCTGGCGTAATTAAAATTTGCGACAGTAAAAAATTATTTTTTTGTAAAATTTACTATAGAAAAGGCAATCCCTGGCGTAATTAAAATTTGCGACAGTTGAAAATTATTTTTTGAATAATTTACTATAGAAAAGGCAATCCCTGGCGTAATTAAAATTTGCGACATTTGAAAATTATTTTTTGAATAATTTACCATAGAAAAGGCAATCCCTGGCGTAATTAAAATTTTCGACAGTAAAAAATTATTTTTTGAATAATTTACTATAGAAAAGGCAATCCCTGGCGCAATTAAAATTTGCGACAGTAAACAATTATTTTTTGCAAAATTTACTGTAGGAAAGGCAATCCCTGGCGCAATTAAAACTTGCGACAGTAAGAAATTATTTTTTGAATAATTTACTATAGAAAAGGCAATCCCTGCGTAATTAAAATTTGCGACAGTATAAAATTATTTTTTGAATAATTTACTATAGAAAAGGCAATCCCTGGCGGAATTAAAATTTGCGACAGTAAAAAATTATTTTTTGAATAATTTACTATAGAAAAGGCAATCCCTGGCGTAATTAAAATTTGCGAGAGTAAAAAATTATTTTTTGAATAATTTACTATAGAAAGGCAATCCCTGGCGTAATTAAAATTTGCGACAGTATAAAATTATTTTTTGAATAATTTACTATAGAAAAGGCAATCCCTGGCGCAATTAAAATTTGCGACAGTAGAAAATTATTTTTTGAATAATTTACTATAGAAAAGGCAATCCCTGGCGTAATTTAAATTTGCGACAGTTGAAAATTATTTTTTGAATAATTTACTATAGAAAAGGCAATCCCTGGCGTAATTAAAATTTGCGATAGTAAAAAATTATTTTTTGAATAATTTACTATAGAAGAGGCAATCCCTGGCGTAATTAAAATTTGCGACAGTTGAAAATTATTTTTTGAATAATTTACTATAGAAAAGGCAATCCCTGGCGTAATTAAAATTTGCGACAGTAAAAAATTATTTTTTGAATAATTTACTATAGAAAAGGCAATCCCTGGCGTAATTAAAATTTGCGACAGTAAAAAATTATTTTTTGAATAATTTACTATAGAAAAGGCAATCCCTGGCGTAATTAAAATTTCCGACAGTATAAAATTATTTTTTGAAAAATTTACTATAAAAAAGGCAATCCTTGGCGTATTTAAAATTTGCGACAGTAAGAAATTAATTTGTGAGAAATTTACTATAGAAAAGGCAATCCCTGGGATATTTAAAATTTGCGACAGTAAAAAATTATTTTTTGAATAATTTACTATAGAAAATGCAATCCCTGGCGCAATTAAAACTTGCGATAGTAAAAAATTATTTTTTGAATAATTTACTATAGAAAAGGCAATCCCTGGCGTAATTAAAACTTGCGATAGTAAAAAATTATTTTTTGAATAATTTACTATAGAAAAGCCAATCCCTGGCGGATTTGAAATTTGCGACAGTAAAAAATTATTTTTTGAATAATTTACTATAGAAAAGGCAATCCCTGCCGCAATTAAAATTTGCGACAGTAAAAAATTAATTTGTGAGAAATTTACTATAGAAAAGGCAATCCCTGGCGTAATTAAAATTTGCGACAGTATAAAATTATTTTTTGAATAATTTACCTGGCGAAGTTGAAATTTGCGACAGTATAAAATTAATTTTTGAATAATTTACTATAGAAAAGGCAATCCCTGGCGTAATTAAAATTTGCGACAGTTGAAAATTATTTTTTGAATAATTTACTATAGAAAAGGCAATCCCTGGCGTAATTAAAATTTGCGACAGTATAAAATTAGTTTTTGAATAATTTACTATAGAAAAGGCAATCCCTGGCGTAATTAAAATTTGCGACAGTAAAAAATTATTTTTTGAATAATTTACTATAGAAAAGGCAATCCCTGGCGCAATTAAAATTTGCGACAGTAAAAAATTAATTTGTGAGAAATTTACTATAGAAAAGGCAATCCCTGGCGTATTTAAAATTTGCGAAAGTAGAAAATTATTTTTTGAATAATTTACTATAGAAAAGGCAATCCCTGGCGCACTTAAAATTTGCGACAGTATAAAATTATTTTTTGACTAATTTACTATAGAAAAGGAAATCCCTGGCGTAATTAAAACTTGCGACAGTTGAAAATTATTTTTTGAATAATTTACTATAGAAAAGGCAATCCCTGGCGTAATTAAAATTTGCGACAGTATAAAATTATTTTTTTGAATAATTTTCTATAGAAAAGGCAATCCCTGGCGTAATTAAAATTTGCGACAGTAAAAAATTATTTTTTGAATAATTTACTATAGAAAAGGCAATCCCTGGCGCAATTAAAATTTGCGACAGTAAAAAATTAATTTGTGAGAAATTTACTATAGAAAAGGCAATCCCTGGCGTAATTAAAATTTGCGACAGTATAAAATTATTTTTTGAATAATTTACCTGGCGAAATTGAAATTTGCGACAGTATAAAATTAATTTTTGAATAATTTACTATAGAAAAGGCAATCCCTGGCGTAATTAAAATTTGCGACAGTTGAAAATTATTTTTTGAATAATTTACTATAGAAAAGGCAATCCCTGGCGTAATTAAAATTTGCGACAGTAAAAAATTATTTTTTGAATAATTTACTATAGAAAAGGCAATCCCTGGCGTATTTAAAACTTGCGATAGTAAGAAATTAATTTGTGAGAAATTTACTATAGAAAAGGCAATCCCTGGGATATTAAAATTTGCGACAGTAAAAAATTATTTTTTGAATAATTTACTATAGAAAAGGCAATCCCTGGCGTAATTAAAACTTGCGAAAGTAGAAAATTATTTTTTGAATAATTTACTATAGAAAAGGCAATCCCTGGCGCACTTAAATTTTGCGGACAGTATAAAATTATTTTTTGAATAATTTACTATAGAAAAGGAAATCCCTGGCGTAATTAAAACTTGCGACAGTTGAAAATTATTTTTTGAATAATTTACTATAGAAAAGGCAATCCCTGGCGTAATTAAAATTTGCGACAGTAAAAAATTATTTTTTTGCAAAATTTACTATAGAAAAGGCAATCCCTGGCGTAATTAAAATTTGCGACAGTTGAAAATTATTTTTTGAATAATTTACTATAGAAAAGGCAATCCCTGGCGTAATTAAAATTTGCGACAGTATAAAATTATTTTTTGAATAATTTACTATAGAAAAGGCAATCCCTGGCGCAATTAAAATTTGCGACAGTAAAAAATTATTTTTTGAATAATTTACTATAGAAAAGGCAATCCTTGGCGTAATTAAAATTTGCGAGAGTAAAAAATTATTTTTTGAATAATTTACTATAGAAAAGGCAATCCCTGGCGTAATTAAAACTTGCGACAGTAGAAAATTATTTTTTTGCAAAATTTACTATAGAAAAGGCAATCCCTGGCGTAATTAAAATTTGCGACAGTAGAAAATTATTTTTTGAATAATTTACTACAGAAAAGGCAATCCCTGGCGTAATTAAAATTTGCGACAGTAAAAAATTATTTTTTGAATAATTTACTATAGAAAAGGCAATCCTTGGCGTATTTAAAATTTGCAACAGTAAAAAATTATTTTTTGCAAAATTTACTGTAGAAAAGGCAATCCCTGGCGGATTTGAAATTTGCGACAGTAAAAAATTCTTTTTTGAATAATTTACTATAGAAAAGGCAATCCCTGGGATATTTAAAATTTGCGACAGTAAAAAATTATTTTTTGAATAATTTACTATAGAAAAGGCAATCCCTGCGTAATTAAAATTTGCGACACTTGAAAATTATTTTTTGAATAATTTACTATAGAAAAGGCAATCCCAGGCGTAATTAAAATTTTGCGACAGTATAAAATTATTTTTTGAATAATTTACTATAGAAAAGGCAATCCCTGGCGTAATTAAAATTTGCGACAGTATAAAATTATTTTTTGAATAATTAACTATAGAAAAGGCAATCCCTGGCGTAATTAAAACTTGCGACAGTAAAAAATTATTTTTTGAATAATTTACTATAGAAAAGGCGATCCCTGGCGTAATTAAAACTTGCGACAGTAAAAAATTATTTCTTGAATAATTTACTATAGAAAAGGCAATCCCTGGCGTAATTAAAATTTGCGACAGTAGAAAATTATTTTTTGAATAATTTACTATAGAAAAGGCAATCCCTGGCGGACTTAAAATTTGCGACAGTAAAAAATTATTTTTTTGCAAAATTTACTATAGAAAAGGCAATCCCTGGCGTAATTAAAATTTGCGACAGTATAAAATTATTTTTTGAATAATTTACTATAGAAAAGGCAATCCCTGGCGCAATTAAAATTTGCGAGAGTAAACAATTATTTTTTGCAAAATTTACTGTAGAAAAGGCAATCCCTGGCGCAATTAAAACTTGCGACAGTAAGAAATTATTTTGTGAGAATTTACTATAGAAAAGGCAATCCCTGGCGTAATTAAAATTTGCGACAGTAAAAAATTATTTTTTTGCAAAATTTACTATAGAAAGGCAATCCCTGGCGTAATTAAAATTTGCGACAGTTGAAAATTATTTTTTGAATAATTTACTATAGAAAAGGCAATCCCTGGCGTAATTAAAATTTGCGACAGTTGAAAATTATTTTTTGAATAATTTACCATAGAAAAGGCAATCCCTGGCGTAATTAAAATTTTCGACAGTAAAAAATTATTTTTTGAATAATTTACTATAGAAAAGGCAATCCCTGGCGCAATTAAAACTTGCGACAGTAAGAAATTATTTTTTGAATAATTTACTATAGAAAAGGCAATCCCTGGCGTGATTAAAATTTGCGACAGTATAAAATTATTTTTTGAATAATTTACTATAGAAAAGGCTATCCCTGGCGCAATTAAAATTTGCGACAGTTGAAAATTATTTTTTGAATAATTTACTATAGAAAAGGCAATCCCTGGCGTAATTAAAATTTGCGACAGTAAAAAATTATTTTTTGAATAATTTACTATAGAAAAGGCAATCCCTGGCGTAATTATAATTTGCGACAGTATAAAATTATTTTTTGAATAATTTACTATAGAAAAGGCAATCCCTGGCGCAATTAAAATTTGCGACAGTAGAAAATTATTTTTGCAAAATTTACTGTAGAAAAGGCAATCCCTGGCGCAATTAATATTTGCGACAGTAAAAAATTATTTTTTGAATAATTTACTATAGAAAAGGCAATCCCTGGCGTAATTAAAATTTGCGACAGTATAAAATTATTTTTTGAATAATTTACTATAGAAAAGGCAATCCCTGGGATATTTAAAATTTGCGACAGTAGAAAATTATTTTTTGAATAATTTACTATAGAGAAGGCAATCCCTGGCGCACTTAAAATTTGCGACAGTAGAAAATTATTTTTTGAATAATTTACTATAGAAAAGGCAATCCCTGGGATATTTAAAATTTGCGACAGTAGAAAATTATTTTTTGAATAATTTACTATAGAAAAGGCAATCCCTGGCGTAATTAAAATTTGCGACAGTTGAAAATTATTTTTTGAATAATTTACTATAGAAAAGGCAATCCCTGGCGTAATTAAAACTTGCGACAGTAATAAATTATTTTTTGAATAATTTACTATAGAAAAGGCAATCCCTGGCGTAATTAAAATTTGCGACAGTATAAAATTATTTTTTGAATAATTTACTATAGAAAAGGCAATCCCTGGCGCAATTAAAATTTGCGACAGTAAAAAATTATTTTTTGAATAATTTACTATAGAAAAGGCAATCCCTGGCGCACTTAAAATTTGCGACAATAGAAAATTATTTTTTGAATAATTTACTATAGAAAAGGCAATCCCTGGCGTAATTAAAATTTGCGACAGTATAAAATTATTTTTTGAATAATTTACTATAGAAAAGGCAATCCCTGGCGTAATTAAAACTTGCGATAGTTAAAAATTATTTTTTGAATAATTTACTGTAGAAAAGGCAATCCTTGGCGCAATTAAAATTTGCGACAGTTGAAAATTATTTTTTGAATAATTTACTATAGAAAAGGCAATCCCTGGCGTAATTAAAATTTGCGACAGTAAAAAATTATTTTTTGAATAATTTACTATAGAAAAGGCAATCCCTGGCGTAATTAAAATTTGCGACAGTATAAAATTATTTTTTGAATAATTTACTATAGAAAAGGCAATCCCTGGCGCAATTAAAATTTGCGACAGTAAAAAATAATTTTTTGAATAATTTACTATAGAAAAGGCAATCCCTGGCGTATTTAAAATTTGCGACAGTAAGAAATTAATTTGTGAGAAATTTACTATAGAAAAGGCAATCCCTGGTATATTTAAAATTTGCGACAGTAAAAAATTATTTTTTGAATAATTTACTATAGAAAAGGCAATCCCTGGCGTAATTAAAATTGGCGACAGTAAAAAATTATTTTTTGAATAATTTACTATAGAAAAGGCAATCCCTGGCGCACTTAAAACTTGCGACAGTTGAAAATTATTTTTTGAATAATTTACTATAGAAAAGGCAATCCCTGGCGTAATTAAAATTTGCGACAGTATAAAATTATTTTTAGAATAATTTACTATAGAAAAGGCAATCCCTGGCGCAATTAAAACTTGCGATAGTAAAAAATTATTTTTTGAATAATTTACTATAGAAAAGGCAATCCCTGGCGTAATTAAAACTTGCGATAGTAAAAAATTATTTTTTGAATAATTTACTATAGAAAAGGCAATCCCTGGCGGATTTGAAATTTGCGACAGTAAAAAATTATTTTTTGAATAATTTACTATAGAAAAGGCAATCCCTGGCGTAATTAAAATTTGCGACAGTATAAAATTATTTTTTGAATAATTTACTATAGAAAAGGCAATCCCTGGCGTAATTAAAATTTGCGACAGTAAAAAATTATTTTTTGAATAATTTACTATAGAAAAGGCAATCCCTGGCGTAATTAAAATTTGCGACAGTTGAAAATTATTTTTTGAATAATTTACTATAGAAAAGGCAATCCCTGGCGTAATTAAAATTTGCGACAGTAAAAAATTATTTTTTGAATAATTTACTATAGAAAAGGCAATCCCTGGCGTAATTATAATTTGCGACAGTATAAAATTATTTTTTGAATAATTTACTATAGAAAAGGCAATCCCTGGCGCAATTACAATTTGCGACAGTAGAAAATTATTTTTGCAAAATTTACTGTAGAAAAAGCAATCCCTGGCGCAATTAATATTTGCGACAGTAAAAAATTATTTTTTGAATAATTTACTATAGAAAAGGCAATCCCTGGCGTAATTAAAATTTGCGACAGTATAAAATTATTTTTTGAATAATTTACTATAGAAAAGGCAATCCCTGGGATATTTAAAATTTGCGACAGTAGAAAATTATTTTTTGAATAATTTACTATAGAAAAGGCAATCCCTGGCGCACTTAAAATTTGCGACAGTAGAAAATTATTTTTTGAATAATTTACTATAGAAAAGGCAATCCCTGGGATATTTAAAATTTGCGACAGTAGAAAATTATTTTTTGAATAATTTACTATAGAAAAGGCAATCCCTGGCGTAATTAAAATTTGCGACAGTTGAAAATTATTTTTTGAATAATTTACTATAGAAAAGGCAATCCCTGGCGTAATTAAAACTTGCGACAGTAATAAATTATTTTTTGAATAATTTACTATAGAAAAGGCAATCCCTGGCGTAATTAAAATTTGCGACAGTATAAAATTATTTTTTGAATAATTTACTATAGAAAAGGCAATCCCTGGCGCAATTAAAATTTGCGACAGTAAAAAATTATTTTTTGAATAATTTACTATAGAAAAGGCAATCCCTGGCGCACTTAAAATTTGCGACAATAGAAAATTATTTTTTGAATAATTTACTATAGAAAAGGCAATCCCTGGCGTAATTAAAATTTGCGACAGTATAAAATTATTTTTTGAATAATTTACTATAGAAAAGGCAATCCCTGGCGTAATTAAAACTTGCGATAGTAAAAAATTATTTTTTGAATAATTTACTGTAGAAAAGGCAATCCCTGGCGCAATTAAAATTTGCGACAGTTGAAAATTATTTTTTGAATAATTTACTATAGAAAAGGCAATCCCTGGCGTAATTAAAATTTGCGACAGTAAAAAATTATTTTTTGAATAATTTACTATAGAAAAGGCAATCCCTGGCGTAATTAAAATCTGCGACAGTATAAAATTATTTTTTGAATAATTTACTATAGAAAAGGCAATCCCTGGCGCAATTAAAATTTGCGACAGTAAAAAATAATTTTTTGAATAATTTACTATAGAAAAGGCAATCCCTGGCGTATTTAAAATTTGCGACAGTAAGAAATTAATTTGTGAGAAATTTACTATAGAAAAGGCAATCCCTGGTATATTTAAAATTTGCGACAGTAAAAAATTATTTTTTGAATAATTTACTATAGAAAAGGCAATCCCTGGCGTAATTAAAATTTGCGACAGTAAAAAATTATTTTTTGAATAATTTACTATAGAAAAGGCAATCCCTGGCGCACTTAAAACTTGCGACAGTTGAAAATTATTTTTTGAATAATTTACTATAGAAAAGGCAATCCCTGGCGTAATTAAAATTTGCGACAGTATAAAATTATTTTTTGAATAATTTACTATAGAAAAGGCAATCCCTGGCGTAATTAAAATTTGCGACAGTAAAAAATTTTTTTTTGAATAATTTACTACAGAAAAGGCAATCCCTGGCGTAATTAAAATTTGCGACAGTATAAAATTATTTTTTGAATAATTTACTATAGAAAAGGCAATCCCTGGCGTAATTAAAATTTGCGACAGTTGAAAATTATTTTTTGAATAATTTACTATAGAAAAGGCAATCTCTGGCGTAATTAAAATTTGCGACAGTAAAAAATTATTTTTTGAATAATTTATTATAGAAAAGGCAATCCCTGACGTAATTAAAACTTGCGATAGTAAGAAATTAATTTGTGAGAAATTTACTATAGAAAAGGAAATCCCTGGGATATTTAAAATTTGCGACAGTAAAAAATTATTTTTTGAATAATTTACTATAGAAAAGGCAATCCCTGGCGTAATTAAAATTTGCGACAGTAAAAAATTATTTTTTGAATAATTTACTACAGAAAAGGCAATCCCTGGCGCACTTAAAATTTGCGACAGTATAAAATTATTTTTTGAATAATTTACTACAGAAAAGGCAATCCCTGGCGTAATTAAAACTTGCGACAGTTGAAAATAATTTTTTGAATAATTTACTATAGAAAAGGCAATCCCTGGCGTAATTAAAATTTGCGACAGTAAAAAATTATTTTTTTGCAAAATTTACTATAGAAAAGGCAATCCCTGGCGTAATTAAAATTTGCGACAGTTGACAATTATTTTTTGAATAATTTACTATAGAAAAGGCAATCCCTGGCGTAATTAAAATTTGCGACAGTAAAAAATTATTTTTTGAATAATTTACTATAGAAAAGGCAATCCCTGGCGTAATTAAAATTTGCGACAGTAAAAAATTATTTTTTTGCAAAATTTACTATAGAAAAGGCAATCCCTGGCGTAATTAAGATTTGCGACAGTATAAAATTATTTTTTGAATAATTTACTATTGAAAAGGCAATCCCTGGCGTAATTAAAATTTGCGACAGTTGAAAATTATTTTTTGAATAATTTACTATAGAAAAAGCAATCCCTGGCGTAATTAAAATTTGCGACAGTAAAAAATTATTTTTTGAATAATTTACTATAGAAAAGGCAATCCCTGGCGTATTTAAAATTTGCGACAGTAAGAAATTAATTTGTGAGAAATTTACTATAGAAAAGGCAATCTCTGGGATATTTAAAATTTGCGACAGTAAAAAATTATTTTTTGAATAATTTACTATAGAAAAGGCAATCCCTGGCGTAATTAAAATTTGCGACAGTAAAAAATTATTTTTTGAATAATTTACTATAGAAAAGGCAATCCCTGGCGCACTTAAAATTTGCGACAGTATAAAATTATTTTTTGAATAATTTACTATAGAAAAGGCAATCCCTGGCGTAGTTAAAATTTGCGACAGTATAAAATTATTTTTTGAATAATTTACTATAGAAAAGGCAATCCCTGGCGAAATAGAAATTTGCTACTGTATAAAATTATTTTTTGAATAATTTACTATAGAAAAGGCAATCCCTGGCGTAATTAAAATTTGCGACAGTAGAAAATTATTTTTTGAATAATTTATTATAGAAAAGGCAATCCCTGGCGAAATTGAAATTTGCTACTGTATAAAATTATTTTTTGAATAATTTACTATAGAAAAGGCAATCCCTGGCGTAATTAAAATTTGCGACAGTAGAAAATTATTTTTTGAATAATTTATTATAGAAAAGGCAATCCCTGGCGTAATTAAAATTTGCGACAGTAGAAAATTATTTTTTGAATAATTTACTATAGAAAAGGCAATCCCTGGCGTAATTAAAATTTGCGACAGTATAAAATTATTTTTTGAATAATTTACTATAGAAAAGGCAATCCCTGGCGTAATTAAAATTTGCGACAGTAGAAACTTATTTTTTGAATAATTTACTATAGAAAAGGCAATCCCTGGCGCAATTAAAATTTGCGACAGTAGAAAATTATTTTTTGAATAATCTACTATAGAAAAGGCAATCCCTGGCGTAATTAAAATTTGCGACAGTAGAAAATTATTTTTTGAATAATTTACTATAGAAAAGGCAATCCCTGGCGTAATTAAAATTTGCGACAGTATAAAATTATTTTTTGAATAATTTACCTGGCGAAATTGAAATTTGCGACAGTATAAAATTAAGTTTTGAATAATTTACTATAGAAAAGGCAATCCCTGGCGTAATTAAAATTTGCGACAGTTGAAAATTATTTTTTGAATAATTTACTATAGAAAAGGCAATCCCTGGCGTAATTAAAATTTGCGACAGTAAAAAATTATTTTTTGAATAATTTACTATAGAAAAGGCAATCCCTGGCGTATTTAAAACTTGCGATAGTAAGAAATTAATTTGTGAGAAATTTACTATAGAAAAGGCAATCCCTGGGATATTTAAAATTTGCGACAGTAAAAAATTATTTTTTGAATACTTTACTATAGAAAAGGCAATCCCTGGCGTAATTAAAACTTGCAAAAATTATTTTTTCGCAAAATTTACTATAGAAAAGGAAATCCCTGGCGTAATTAAAATTTGCGACAGTTGAAAATTATTTTTTGAATAATTTACTATAGAAAAGGCAATCCCTGGCGTAATTAAAATTTGCGACAGTATAAAATTATTTTTTGAATAATTTACTATAGAAAAGGCAATCCCTGGCGCAATTAAAATTTGCGACAGTAAAAAATTATTTTTTGAATAATTTACTATAGAAAAGGCAATCCTTGGCGTAATTAAAATTTGCGAGAGTAAAAAATTATTTTTTGAATAATTTACTATAGAAAAGGCAATCCCTGGCGTAATTAAAACTTGCGACAGTAGAAAATTATTTTTTTGCAAAATTTACTATAGAAAAGGCAATCCCTGGCGTAATTAAAATTTGCGACAGTAGAAAATTATTTTTTGAATAATTTACTACAGAAAAGGCAATCCCTGGCGTAATTAAAATTTTCGACAGTAAAAACTTATTTTTTGAATAATTTACTATAGAAAAGGCAATCCTTGGCGTATTTAAAATTTGCAACAGTAAAAAATTATTTTTTGCAAAATTTACTGTAGAAGAGGCAATCCCTGGCGGATTTGAAATTTGCGACAGTAAAAAATTATTTTTTGAATAATTTACTATAGAAAAGGCAATCCCTGGGATATTTAAAATTTGCGACAGTAAAAAATTATTTTTTGAATAATTTAATATAGAAAAGGCAATCCCTGGCGTAATTAAAATTTGCGACAGTTGAAAATTATTTTTTGAATAATTTACTATAGAAAAGGCAATCCCTGGCGCAATTAAAATTTGCGACAGTAGAAAATTATTTTTTGAATAATTTACTATAGAAAAGGCAATCCCTGACGTAATTAAAATTTGCGACAATAAAAAATTATTTTTTGAATAATTTACTATAGAAAAGGCAATCCCTGGCGTATTTAAAATTTGCGACAGTAAAAAATTAATTTGTGAGAAATTTACTATAGAAAAGGCAATCCCTGGGATATTTAAAATTTGCGACAGTAGAAAATTATTTTTTGAATAATTTACTATAGAAATGGCAATCCCTGGCGTAATTAAAATTTGCGACAGTAGAAAATTATTTTTGAATAATTTGCTATAGAAAAGGCAATCCCTGGCGCACTTAAAACTTGCGACAGTATAAAATTATTTTTTGAATAATTTGCTATAGAAAAGGCAATCCCTGGCGTAATTAAAACTTGCGAGAGTTGAAAATTATTTTTTGAATAATTTACTATAGAAAAGGCAATCCCTGGCGTAATTAAAATTTGCGACAGTAAAAAATTATTTTTTTTGCAAAATTTACTATAGAAAAGGCAATCCCTGGCGTAATTAAAATTTGCGACAGTTGAAAATTATTTTTTGAATAATTTACTATAGAAAAGGCAATCCCTGGCGTAATTAAAATTTGCGACAGTATAAAATTATTTTTTGAATAATTTACTATAGAAAAGGCAATCCCTGGCGTAATTAAAATTTGCGACAATAAAAAATTATTTTTTGAATAATTTACTATAGAAAAGGCAATCCCTGGCGTAATTAAAATTTGCGAGAGTAAAAAATTATTTTTTGAATAATTTACTATAGAAAAGGCAATCCCTGGCGTAATTAAACCTTGCGACAGTAGAAAATTATTTTTTTGCAAAATTTACTATAGAAAAGGCAATACCTGGCGTAATTAAAATTTGCGACAGTAGAAAATTATTTTTTGAATAATTTACTATAGAAAAGGCAATCCCTGGCGTAATTAAAATTTGCGACAGTAAAAAATTATTTTTTGAATAATTTACTATAGAAAAGGCAATCCCTGGCGTATTTAAAATTTGCAACAGTAAAAAATTATTTTTTGCAAAATTTACTGTAGAAAAGGCAATCCCTGGCGGATTTGAAATTTGCGACAGTAAAAAATTATTTTTTGAATAATTTACTAAGAAAAGGCAATCCCTGGGATATTTAAAATTTGCGACAGTAAAAAATTATTTTTTGAATAATTTACTATAGAAAAGGCGTAATTAAAATTTGCGACAGTTGAAAATTATTTTTTGAATAATTTACTATAGAAAAGGCAATCCCTGGCGCAATTAAAATTTGCGACAGTAGAATATAATTTTTTGAATAATTTACTATAGAAAAGGCAATCCCTGGCGTAAATAAAATTTGCGACAGTAAAAAATTATTTTTTGAATAATTTACTATAGAAAAGGCAATCCCTGGCGTATTTAAAATTTGCGACAGTAAAAAATTAATTTGTGAGAAATTTACTATAGAACAGGCAATCCCTGGGATATTTAAAATTTGCGACAGTAGAAAATGATTTTTTGAATAATTTACTATAGAAAAGGCAATCCCTGGCGTAATTAAAATTTGCGACAGTATAAAATTATTTTTTGAATAATTTACTATAGAAAAGGCAATCCCTGGCGTAATTAAAACTTGCGATAGTAAAAAATTAATTTTTGAATAATTTACTATAGAAAAGGCAATCCCTGGCGGATTTGAAATTTGCGACAGTAAAAAATTATTTTTTGAATTATTTACTATAGAAAAGGCAAACCCTGGCGTAATTAAAATTTGCGACAGTAAGAAATTAATTTGTGAGAAATTTACTATAGAAAAGGCAATCCTTGGGATATTTAAAATTTGCGACAGTAAAAAATTATTTTTTGAATAATTTACTATAGAAAAGGCAATCCCTGGCGTAATTAAAATTTGCGACAGTAAAAAATTATTTTTTGAATAATTTACTATAGAAAAGGCAATCCCTGGCGCACTTAAAATTTGCGACAGTAAAAAATTATTTTTTGAATAATTTACTATAGAAAAGGCAATCCCTGGCGTAATTAAAACTTGCGAAAGTAGAAAATTATTTTTTGAATAATTTACTATAGAAAAGGCAATCCCTGGCGCACTTAAAATTTGCGACAGTATAAAATTATTTTTTGAATAATTTACTATAGAAAAGGAAATCCCTGGCGTAATTAAAATTTGCGACAGTAGAATATAATTTTTTGAATAATTTACTATAGAAAAGGCAATCCCTGGCGCAAATAAAATTTGCGACAGTAAAAAATTATTTTTTGAATAATTTACTATAGAAAAGGCGTAATTAAAATTTGCGACAGTTGAAAATTATTTTTTGAATAATTTACTATAGAAAAGGCAATCCCTGGCGCAATTAAAATTTGCGACAGTAGAATATAATTTTTTGAATAATTTACTATAGAAAAGGCAATCCCTGGCGTAAATAAAATTTGCGACAGTAAAAAATTATATTTTGAATAATTTACTATAGAAAAGGCAATCCCTGGCGTATTTAAAATTTGCGACAGTAAAAAATTAATTTGTGAGAAATTTACTATAGAACAGGCAATCCCTGGGATATTTAAAATTTGCGACAGTAGAAAATTATTTTTTGAATAATTTACTATAGAAAAGGCAATCCCTGGCGTAATTAAAATTTGCGACAGTATAAAATTATTTTTTGAATAATTTACTATAGAAAAGGCAATCCCTGGCGTAATTAAAACTTGCGATAGTAAAAAATTAATTTTTGAATAATTTACTATAGAAAAGGCAATCCCTGGCGGATTTGAAATTTGCGACAGTAAAAAATTATTTTTTGAATAATTTACTATAGAAAAGGCAAACCCTGGCGTAATTAAAATTTGCGACAGTAAGAAATTAATTTGTGAGAAATTTACTATAGAAAAGGCAATCCTTGGGATATTTAAAATTTGCGACAGTAAAAAATTATTTTTTGAATAATTTACTATAGAAAAGGCAATCCCTGGCGTAATTAAAATTTGCGACAGTAAAAAATTATTTTTTGAATAATTTACTATAGAAAAGGCAATCCCTGGCGCACTTAAAATTTGCGACAGTAAAAAATTATTTTTTGAATAATTTACTATAGAAAAGGCAATCCCTGGCGTAATTAAAACTTGCGAAAGTAGAAAATTATTTTTTGAATAATTTACTATAGAAAAGGCAATCCCTGGCGCACTTAAAATTTGCGACAGTATAAAATTATTTTTTGAATAATTTACTATAGAAAAGGCAATCCCTGTCGTAATTAAAACTTGCGAAATTAGAAAATTATTTTTTGAATAATTTACTATAGAAAAGGCAATCCCTGGCGCACTTAAAATTTGCGACAGTATAAAATTATTTTTTGAATAATTTACTATAGAAAAGGAAATCCCTGGCGTAATTAAAACTTGCGACAGTTGAAAATTATTTTTTGAATAATTTACTATAGAAAAGACAATCCCTGGCGTAATTAAAATTTGCGACAGTAAAAAATTATTTTTTGAATAATTTACTATAGAAAAGGCAATCCCTGGCGTATTTAAAATTTGCAACAGTAAAAAATTATTTTTTGCAAAATTTACTGTAGAAAAGGCAATCCCTGGCGGATTTGAAATTTGCGACAGTAAAAAATTATTTTTTGAATAATTTACTATAGAAAAGGCAATCCCTGGGATATTTAAAATTTGCGACAGTAAAAAATTATTTTTTGAATAATTTACTATAGAAAAGGCGTAATTAAAATTTTCGACAGTTGAAAATTATTTTTTGAATAATTTACTATAGAAAAGGCAATCCCTGGCGCAATTAAAATTTGCGACAGTAGAATATAATTTTTTGAATAATTTACTATAGAAAAGGCAATCCCTGGCGTAAATAAAATTTGCGACAGTAAAAAATTATTTTTTGAATAATTTACTATAGAAAAGGCAATCCCTGGCGTATTTAAAATTTGCGACAGTAAAAAATTAATTTGTGAGAAATTTACTATAGAACAGGCAATCCCTGGGATATTTAAAATTTGCGACAGTAGAAAATTATTTTTTGAATAATTTACTATAGAAAAGGCAATCCCTGGCGTAATTAAAATTTGCGACAGTATAAAATTATTTTTTGAATAATTTACTATAGAAAAGGCAATCCCTGGCGTAATTAAAACTTGCGATAGTAAAAAATTAATTTTTGAATAATTTACTATAGAAAAGGCAATCCCTGGCGGATTTGAAATTTGCGACAGTAAAAAATTATTTTTTGAATAATTTACCATAGAAAAGGCAAACCCTGGCGTAATTAAAATTTGCGACAGTAAGAAATTAATTTGTGAGAAATTTACTATAGAAAAGGCAATCCTTGGGATATTTAAAATTTGCGACAGTAAAAAATTATTTTTTGAATAATTTACTATAGAAAAGGCAATCCCTGGCGTAATTAAAATTTGCGACAGTAAAAAATTATTTTTTGAATAATTTACTATAGAAAAGGCAATCCCTGGCGCACTTAAAATTTGCGACAGTAAAAAATTATTTTTTGAATAATTTACTATAGAAAAGGCAATCCCTGGCGTAATTAAAACTTGCGAAAGTAGAAAATTATTTTTTGAATAATTTACTATAGAAAAGGCAATCCCTGGCGCACTTAAAATTTGCGACAGTATAAAATTATTTTTTGAATAATTTACTATAGAAAAGGAAATCCCTGGCGTAATTAAAACTTGCGACAGTTGAAAATTATTTTTTGAATAATTTACTATAGAAAAGGCAATCCATGGCGTAATTAAAATTTGCGACAGTAAAAAATTATTTTTTTTGCAAAATTTACTATAGAAAAGGCAATCCCTTGCGTAATTAAAATTTGCGACAGTTGAAAATTATTTTTTGAATAATTTACTATAGAAAAGGCAATCCCTGGCGTATTTAAAATTTGCGACAGTAAAAAATTAATTTGTGAGAAATTTACTATAGAAAAGGCAATCCCTGGGATATTTAAAATTTGCGACAATAGAAAATTATTTTTTGAATAATTTACTATAGAAAAGGCAATCCCTGGCGCACTTAAAATTTGCGACAGTAAAAAATTATTTTTTGAATAATTTACTATAGAAAAGCAATCCCTGGCGTAATTAAAACTTGCGACAGTAGAAAATTATTTTTTTGCAAAATTTACTATAGAAAAGGCAATCCCTGGCGTAATTAAAATTTGCGACAGTAGAAAATTATTTTTTGAATAATTTACTACAGAAAAGGCAATCCCTGGCGTAATTAAAATTTGCGACAGTAAAAAATTATTTTTTGAATAATTTACTATAGAAAAGGCAATCCTTGGCGTATTTAAAATTTGCAACAGTAAAAAATTATTTTTTGCAAAATTTACTGTAGAAAAGGCAATCCCTGGCGGATTTGAAATTTGCGACAGAAAAAATTATTTTTTGAATAATTTACTATAGAAAAGGCAATCCCTGGGATATTTAAAATTTGCGACAGTAAAAAATTATTTTTTGAATAATTTACTATAGAAAAGGCAATCCCTGGCGTAATTAAAATTTGCGACAGTTGAAAATTATTTTTTGAATAATTTACTATAGAAAAGGCAATCCCTGGCGCAATTAAAATTTGCGACAGTAGAAAATTATTTTTTGAATAATTTACTATAGAAAAGGCAATCCCTGGCGTAATTAAAATTTGCGACAGTAAAAAATTATTTTTTGAATAATTTACTGTAGAAAAGGCAATCCCTGGCGTATGTAAAATTTGCGACAGTAAAAAATTAATTTGTGAGAAATTTACTATAGAAAAGGCAATCCCTGGGATATTTAAAATTTGCGACAGTAGAAAATTATTTTTTGAATAATTTACTATAGAAAAGGCAATCCCTGGCGTAATTAAAATTTGCGACAGTAGAAAATTATTTTTTGAATAATTTGCTATAGAAAAGGCAATCCCTGGCGCACTTAAAACTTGCGACAGTATAAAATTATTTTTTGAATAATTTGCTATAGAAAAGGCAATCCCTGGCGTAATTATAACTTGCGACAGTAGAAAATTATTTTTTTGCAAAATTTACTATAGAAAAGGCAATCCCTGGCGTAATTAAAATTTGCGACAGTAGAAAATTATTTTTTGAATAATTTACTACAGAAAAGGCAATCCCTGGCGTAATTAAAATTTGCGACAGTAAAAAATTATTTTTTGAATAATTTACTATAGAAAAGGCAATCCTTGGCGTATTTAAAATTTGCAACAGTAAAAAATTATTTTTTGCAAAATTTACTGTAGAAAAGGCAATCCCTGGCGGATTTGAAATTTGCGACAGAAAAAATTATTTTTTGAATAATTTACTATAGAAAAGGCAATCCCTGGGATATTTAAAATTTGCGACAGTAAAAAATTATTTTTTGAATAATTTACTATAGAAAAGGCAATCCCTGGCGTAATTAAAATTTGCGACAGTTGAAAATTATTTTTTGAATAATTTACTATAGAAAAGGCAATCCCTGGCGCAATTAAAATTTGCGACAGTAGAAAATTATTTTTTGAATAATTTACTATAGAAAAGGCAATCCCTGGCGTAATTAAAATTAGCGACAGTAAAAAATTATTTTTTGAATAATTTACTATAGAAAAGGCAATCCCTGGCGTATTTAAAATTTGCGACAGTAAAAAATTAATTTGTGAGAAATTTACTATAGAAAAGGCAATCCCTGGGATATTTAAAATTTGCGACAGTAGAAAATTATTTTTTGAATAATTTACTATAGAAAAGGCAATCCCTGGCGTAATTAAAATTTGCGACAGTAGAAAATTATTTTTTGAATAATTTGCTATAGAAAAGGCAATCCCTGGCGCACTTAAAACTTGCGACAGTATAAAATTATTTTTTGAATAATTTGCTATAGAAAAGGCAATCCCTGGCGTAATTAAAACTTGCGACAGTTGAAAATTATTTTTTGAATAATTTACTATAGAAAAGGCAATCCCTGGCGTAATTAAAATTTGCGACAGTAAAAAATTATTTTTTTTGCAAAATTTACTATAGAAAAGGCAATCCCTGGCGTAATTAAAATTTGCGACAATTGAAAATTATTTTTTGAATAATTTACTATAGAAAAGGCAATCCCTGGCGTAATTAAAATTTGCGACAGTATAAAATTATTTTTTGAATAATTTACTATAGAAAAGGCAATCCCTGGCGTAATTAAAATTTGCGACAGTAAAAAATTATTTTTTGAATAATTTACTATAGAAAAGGCAATCCCTGGCGTAATTAAAATTTGCGAGAGTAAAAAATTATTTTTTGAATAATTTACTATTAGAAAAGGCAATCCCTGGCGTAATTAAAACTTGCGACAGTAGAAAATTATTTTTTTGCAAAATTTACTATAGAAAAGGCAATCCCTGGCGTAATTAAAATTTGCGACAGTAGAAAATTATTTTTTGAATAATTTACTATAGAAAAGGCAATCCTTGGGATATTTAAAATTTGCGACAGTAAAAAATTATTTTTTGAATAATTTACTATAGAAAAGGCAATCCCTGGCGTAATTAAAATTTGCGACAGTAAAAAATTATTTTTTGAATAATTTACTATAGAAAAGGCAATCCCTGGCGCACTTAAAATTTGCGACAGTAAAAAATTATTTTTTGAATAATTTACTATAGAAAAGGCAATCCCTGGCGTAATTAAAACTTGCGAAAGTAGAAAATTATTTTTTGAATAATTTACTATAGAAAAGGCAATCCCTGGCGCACTTAAAATTTGCGACAGTATAAAATTATTTTTTGAATAATTTACTATAGAAAAGGAAATCCCTGGCGTAATTAAAACTTGCGACAGTTGAAAATTAGTTTTTGAATAATTTACTATAGAAAAGGCAATCCCTGGCGTAATTAAAATTTGCGACAGTAAAAAATTATTTTTTTGCAAAATTTACTATAGAAAAGGCAATCCCTTGCGTAATTAAAATTTGCGACAGTTGAAAATTATTTTTTGAATAATTTACTATAGAAAAGGCAATCCCTGGCGTAATTAAAATTTGCGACAGTTGAAAATTATTTTTTGAATAATTTACTATAGAAAAGGCAATCCCTGGCGTATTTAAAATTTGCGACAGTAAAAAATTAATTTGTGAGAAATTTACTATAGAAAAGGCAATCCCTGGGATATTTAAAATTTGCGACAGTAGAAAATTATTTTTTGAATAATTTACTATAGAAAAGGCAATCCCTGGCGCACTTAAAATTTGCGACAGTAAAAAATTATTTTTTGAATAATTTACTATAGAAAAGGCAATCCCTGGCGTAATTAAAACTTGCGACAGTAGAAAATTATTTTTTTGCAAAATTTACTATAGAAAAGGCAATCCCTGGCGTAATTAAAATTTGCGACAGTAGAAAATTATTTTTTGAATAATTTACTACAGAAAAGGCAATCCCTGGCGTAATTAAAATTTGCGACAGTAAAAAATTATTTTTTGAATAATTTACTATAGAAAAGGCAATCCTTGGCGTATTTAAAATTTGCAACAGTAAAAAATTATTTTTTGCAAAATTTACTGTAGAAAAGGCAATCCCTGGCGGATTTGAAATTTGCGACAGAAAAAATTATTTTTTGAATAATTTACTATAGAAAAGGCAATCCCTGGGATATTTAAAATTTGCGACAGTAAAAAATTATTTTTTGAATAATTTACTATAGAAAAGGCAATCCCTGGCGTAATTAAAATTTGCGACAGTTGAAAATTATTTTTTGAATAATTTACTATAGAAAAGGCAATCCCTGGCGCAATTAAAATTTGCGACAGTAGAAAATTATTTTTTGAATAATTTACTATAGAAAAGGCAATCCCTGGCGTAATTAAAATTTGCGACAGTAAAAAATTATTTTTTGAATAATTTACTGTACAAAAGGCAATCCCTGGCGTATTTAAAATTTGCGACAGTAAAAAATTAATTTGTGAGAAATTTACTATAGAAAAGGCAATCCCTGGGATATTTAAAATTTGCGACAGTAGAAAATTATTTTTTGAATAATTTACTATAGAAAAGGCAATCCCTGGCGTAATTAAAATTTGCGACAGTAGAAAATTATTTTTTGAATAATTTGCTATAGAAAAGGCAATCCCTGGCGCACTTAAAACTTGCGACAGTATAAAATTATTTTTTGAATAATTTGCTATAGAAAAGGCAATCCCTGGCGTAATTAAAACTTGCGACAGTAGAAAATTATTTTTTGAATAATTTACTATAGAAAAGGCAATCCCTGGCGCAATTAAAATTTGCGACAGTAGAAAATTATTTTTTGAATAATTTACTATAGAAAAGGCAATCCCTGGCGTAATTAAAATTTGCGACAGTAAAAAATTATTTTTTGAATAATTTACTATAGAAAAGGCAATCCCTGGCGTATTTAAAATTTGCGACAGTAAAAAATTAATTTGTGAGAAATTTACTATAGAAAAGGCAATCCCTGGGATATTTAAAATTTGCGACAGTAGAAAATTATTTTTTGAATAATTTACTATAGAAAAGGCAATCCCTGGCGTAATTAAAATTTGCGACAGTAGAAAATTATTTTTTGAATAATTTGCTATAGAAAAGGCAATCCCTGGCGCACTTAAAACTTGCGACAGTATAAAATTATTTTTTGAATAATTTGCTATAGAAAAGGCAATCCCTGGCGTAATTAAAACTTGCGACAGTTGAAAATTATTTTTTGAATAATTTACTATAGAAAAGGCAATCCCTGGCGTAATTAAAATTTGCGACAGTAAAAAATTATTTTTTTTGCAAAATTTACTATAGAAAAGGCAATCCCTGGCGTAATTAAAATTTGCGACAATTGAAAATTATTTTTTGAATAATTTACTATAGAAAAGGCAATCCCTGGCGTAATTAAAATTTGCGACAGTATAAAATTATTTTTTGAATAATTTACTATAGAAAAGGCAATCCCTGGCGTAATTAAAATTTGCGACAGTAAAAAATTATTTTTTGAATAATTTACTATAGAAAAGGCAATCCCTGGCGTAATTAAAATTTGCGAGAGTAAAAAATTATTTTTTGAATAATTTACTATAGAAAAGGCAATCCCTGGCGAAATTAAACCTTGCGACAGTAGAAAATTATTTTTTTGCAAAATTTACTATAGAAAAGGCAATACCTGGCGTAATTAAAATTTGCGACAGTAGAAAATTATTTTTTGAATAATTTACTATAGAAAAGGCAATCCCTGGGATATTTAAAATTTGCGACAGTAAAAAATTATTTTTTGAATAATTTACTATAGAAAAGGCAATCCCTGGCGTAATTAAAATTTGCGACAGTAAAAAATTATTTTTTGAATAATTTACTATAGAAAAGGCAATCCTTGGCGTAATTAAAATTTGCGAGAGTAAAAAATTATTTTTTGAATAATTTACTATAGAAAAGGCAATCCCTGGCGTAATTAAAACTTGCGACAGTAGAAAATTATTTTTTTGCAAAATTTACTATAGAAAAGGCAATACCTGGCGTAATTAAAATTTGCGACAGTAGAAAATTATTTTTTGAATAATTTACTATAGAAAAGGCAATCCTTGGGATATTTAAAATTTGCGACAGTAAAAAATTATTTTTTGAATAATTTACTATAGAAAAGGCAATCCCTGGCGTAATTAAAATTTGCGACAGTAAAAAATTATTTTTTGAATAATTTACTATAGAAAAGGCAATCCCTGGCGCACTTAAAATTTGCGACAGTAAAAAATTATTTTTTGAATAATTTACTATAGAAAAGGCAATCCCTGGCGTAATTAAAACTTGCGAAAGTAGAAAATTATTTTTTGAATAATTTACTATAGAAAAGGCAATCCCTGGCGCACTTAAAATTTGCGACAGTATAAAATTATTTTTTGAATAATTTACTATAGAAAAGGAAATCCCTGGCGTAATTAAAACTTGCGACAGTTGAAAATTAGTTTTTGAATAATTTACTATAGAAAAGGCAATCCCTGGCGTAATTAAAATTTGCGACAGTAAAAAATTATTTTTTTGCAAAATTTACTATAGAAAAGGCAATCCCTTGCGTAATTAAAATTTGCGACAGTTGAAAATTATTTTTTGAATAATTTACTATAGAAAAGGCAATCCCTGGCGTAATTAAAATTTGCGACAGTATAAAATTATTTTTTGAATAATTTACTATAGAAAAGGCAATCCCTGGCGCAATTAAAATTTGCGACAGTAAAAAATTATTTTTTGAATAATTTACTATAGAAAAGGCAATCCTTGGCGTAATTAAAATTTGCGAGAGTAAAAAATTATTTTTTGAATAATTTACTATAGAAAAGGCAATCCCTGGCGTAATTAAAACTTGCGACAGTAGAAAATTATTTTTTTGCAAAATTTGCTATAGAAAAGGCAATCCCTGGCGTAGTTAAAATTTGCGACAGTAGAAAATTATTTTTTGAATAATTTACTACAGAAAAGGCAATCCCTGGCGTAATTAAAATTTGCGACAGTAAAAAATTATTTTTTGAATAATTTACTATAGAAAAGGCAATCCTTGGCGTATTTAAAATTTGCAACAGTAAAAAATTATTTTTTGCAAAATTTACTGTAGAAAAGGCAATCCCTGGCGGATTTGAAATTTGCGACAGAAAAAATTATTTTTTGAATAATTTACTATAGAAAAGGCAATCCCTGGGATATTTAAAATTTGCGACAGTATAAAATTATTTTTTGAATAATTTACTATAGAAAAGGCAATCCCTGGCGTAATTAAAATTTGCGACAGTATAAAATTATTTTTTGAATAATTTACTATAGAAAAGGCAATCCCTGGCGCAATTAAAATTTGCGACAGTAAAAAATTATTTTTTGAATAATTTACTATAGAAAAGGCAATCCTTGGCGTAATTAAAATTTGCGAGAGTAAAAAATTATTTTTTGAATAATTTACTATAGAAAAGGCAATCCCTGGCGTAATTAAAACTTGCGACAGTAGAAAATTATTTTTTTGCAAAATTTACTATAGAAAAGGCAATCCCTGGCGTAATTAAAATTTGCGACAGTAGAAAATTATTTTTTGAATAATTTACTACAGAAAAGGCAATCCCTGGCGCAATTAAAATTTGCGACAGTACAAAATTATTTTTTGAATAATTTACAATAGAAAAGGCAATCCCTGGCGTAATTAAAATTTGCGACAGTAAAAAATTATTTTTTGAATAATTTACTATAGAAAAGGCAATCCCTGGCGTATTTAAAATTTGCGACAGTAAAAAATTAATTTGTGAGAAATTTACTATAGAAAAGGCAATCCCTGGGATATTTAAAATTTGCGACAGTAGAAAATTATTTTTTGAATAATTTACTATAGAAAAGGCAATCCCTGGCGTAATTAAAATTTGCGACAGTAGAAAATTATTTTTTGAATAATTTGCTATAGAAAAGGCAATCCCTGGCGCACTTAAAACTTGCGACAGTATAAAATTATTTTTTGAATAATTTGCTATAGAAAAGGCAATCCCTGGCGTAATTAAAACTTGCGACAGTTGAAAATTATTTTTTGAATAATTTACTATAGAAAAGGCAATCCCTGGCGTAATTAAAATTTGCGGCAGTAAAAAATTATTTTTTGAATAATTTACTATAGAAAAGGCAATCCCTGGCGTAATTAAAACTTGCGACAGTTGAAAATTATTTTTTGAATAATTTACTATAGAAAAGGCAATCCCTGGCGTAATTAAAATTTGCGACAGTAAAAAATTATTTTTTTGCAATATTTACTATAGAAAAGGCAATCCCTGGCGTAATTAAAATTTGCGACAGTTGAAAATTATTTTTTGAATAATTTACTATAGAAAAGGCAATCCCAGGCGTAATTAAAATTTGCGACAGTATAAAATTATTTTTTAATAATTTACTATAGAAAAGGCAATCCCTGGCGCAATTAAAATTTGCGACAGTAAAAAATTATTTTTTGAATAAGTTACTATAGAAAAGGCAATCCTTGGCGTAATTAAAATTTGCGAGAGTAAAAAATTATTTTTTGAATAATTTACTATAGAAAAGGCAATCCCTGGCGTAATTAAAACTTGTGACAGTAGAAAATTATTTTTTTGCTAAAATTTACTATAGAAAAGGCAATCCCTGGCGTAATTAAAATTTGCGACAGTAGAAAATTATTTTTTGAATAATTTACTACAGAAAAGGCAATCCCTGGCGTAATTAAAATTTGCGACAGTAAAAAATTATTTTTTGAATAATTTACTATAGAAAAGGCAATCCTTGGCGTATTTAAAATTTGCAACAGTAAAAAATTATTTTTTGCAAAATTTACTGTAGAAAAGGCAATCCCTGGCGGATTTGAAATTTGCGACAGTAAAAAATTATTTTTTGAATAATTTACTATAGAAAAGGCAATCCCTGGGATATTTAAAATTTGCGACAGAAAAAAATTATTTTTTGAATAATTTACTATAGAAAAGGCAATCCCTGGCGTAATTAAAATTTGCGACAGTTGAAAATTATTTTTTGAATAATTTACTATAGAAAAGGCAATCCCTGGCGCAATTAAAATTTGCGACAGTAGAAAATTATTTTTTGAATAATTTACTATAGAAAAGGCAATCCCTGGCGTAATTAAAATTTGCGACAGTAAAAAATTATTTTTTGAATAATTTACTATAGAAAAGGCAATCCCTGGCGTATTTAAAATTTGCGACAGTAAAAAATTAATTTGTGAGAAATTTACTATAGAAAAGGCAATCCCTGGGATATTTAAAATTTGCGACAGTAGAAAATTATTTTTTGAATAATTTACTATAGAAAAGGCAATCCCTGGCGTAATTAAAATTTGCGACAGTAGAAAATTATTTTTTGAATAATTTGCTATAGAAAAGGCAATCCCTGGCGCACTTAAAACTTGCGACAGTATAAAATTATTTTTTGAATAATTTGCTATAGAAAAGGCAATCCCTGGCGTAATTAAAACTTGCGACAGTTGAAAATTATTTTTTGAATAATTTACTATAGAAAAGGCAATCCCTGGCGTAATTAAAATTTGCGACAGTAAAAAATTATTTTTTTTGCAAAGTTTACTATAGAAAAGGCAATCCCTGGCGTAATTAAAATTTGCGACAGTTGAAAATTATTTTTTGAATAATTTACTATAGAAAAGGCAATCCCTGGCGTAATTAAAATTTGCGACAGTATAAAATTATTTTTTGAATAATTTACTATAGAAAAGGCAATCCCTGGCGTAATTAAAATTTGCGACAGTAAAAAATTATTTTTTGAATAATTTACTATAGAAAAGGCAATCCCTGGCGTAATTAAAATTTGCGAGAGTAAAAAATTATTTTTTGAATAATTTACTATAGAAAAGGCAATCCCTGGCGTAATTAAACCTTGCGACAGTAGAAAATTATTTTTTTTCAAAATTTACTATAGAAAAGGCAATACCTGGCGTAATTAAAACTTGCGACAGTAGAAAATTATTTTTTGAATAATTTACTATAGAAAAGGCAATCCCTCGCGTAATTAAAATTTGCGACAGTAAAAAATTATTTTTTGAATAATTTACTATAGAAAAGGACATCACTGGCGTATTTAAAATTTGCAACAGTAACAAATTATTTTTTGCAAAATTTACTGTAGAAAAGGCAATCCCTGGCGGATTTGAAATTTGCGACAGTAAAAAATTGTTTTTTGAATAATTTACTATAGAAAAGGCAATCCCTGGGATATTTAAAATTTGCGACAGTAAAAAATTATTTTTTGAATAATTTACTATAGAAAAGGCGTAATTAAAATTTGCGACAGTTGAAAATTATTTTTTGAATAATTTACTATAGAAAAGGCAATCCCTGGCGCAATTAAAATTTGCGACAGTAGAATATAATTTTTTGAATAATTTACTATAGAAAAGGCAATCCCTGGCGTAATTAAAATTTGCGACAGTAAAAAATTATTTTTTGAATAATTTACTATAGAAAAGGCAATCCCTGGCGTATTTAAAATTTGCGACAGTAAAAAATTAATTTGTGAGAAATTTACTATAGAACAGGCAATCCCTGGGATATTTAAAATTTGCGACAGTAGAAAATTATTTTTTGAATAATTTACTATAGAAAAGGCAATCCCTGGCGTAATTAAAATTTGCGACAGTATAAAATTATTTTTTGAATAATTTACTATAGAAAAGGCAATCCCTGGCGTAATTAAAACTTGCGATAGTAAAAAATATTTTTTGAATAATTTACTATAGAAAAGGCAATCCCTGGCGGATTTGAAATTTGCGACAGTAAAAAATTATTTTTTGAATAATTTACTATAGAAAAGGCAATCCCTGGCGTAATTAAAATTTGCGACAGTAAGAAATTAATTTGTGAGAAATTTACTATAGAAAAGGCAATCCTTGGGATATTTAAAATTTGCGACAGTAAAAAATTATTTTTTGAATAATTTACTATAGAAAAGGCAATCCCTGGCGTAATTAAAATTTGCGACAGTAGAAAATTATTTTTTGAATAATTTACTATAGAAGAGGCAATCCCTGGCGTAATTAAAATTTACGACAGTATAAAATTATTTTTTGAATAATTTGCTATAGAAAAGGCAATCCCTGGCGTAATTAAAATTTGGGACAGTAGAAAATTATTTTTTGAATAATTTACTATAGAAAAGGCAATCCCTGGCGTAATTAAAATTTGCGACAGTAGAAAATTATTTTTTGAATAATTTACTATAGAAGAGGCAATCCCTGGCGTAATTAAAATTTACGACAGTATAAAATTATTTTTTGAATAATTTGCTATAGAAAAGGCAATCCCTGGCGTAATTAAAACTTGCGATAGTAAAAAATTAATTTTTGAATAATTTACTATAGAAAAGGCAATCCCTGGCGGATTTGAAATTTGCGACAGTAAAAAATTATTTTTTGAATAATTTACTATAGAAAAGGCAATCCCTGGCGCACTTAAAATTTGCGACAGTAAAAAATTATTGTTTGAATAATTTACTATAGAAAAGGCAATCCCTGGCGCACTTAAAATTTGCGACAGTATAAAATTATTTTTTGAATAAATTACTATAGAAAAGGCAATCCCTGGCGTAATTAAAATTTGCAACAGTAGAAAATTATTTTTTGAATAATTTACTATAGAAAATTCAATCCCTGGCGTAATTAAAATTTGCGACAGTAGAAAATTATTTTTTGAATAATTTACTATAGAAAAGGCAATCCCTGGCGCACTTAAAATTTGCGACAGTAGAAAATTATTTTTTGAATAATTTACTATAGAAAAGGCAATCCCTGGTGGATTTGAAATTTGCGACAGTAAAAAATTATTTTTTGAATAATTTACTATAGAAAAGGCAATCCCTGGCGTAATTAAAATTTGCGACAGTATAAAATTATTTTTTGAATAATTTACTATAGAAAAGGCAATCCCTGGCGTAATTAAAATTTGCGACAGTATAAAATTATTTTTTGAATAATTTACTATAGAAAAGGCAATCCCTGGCGCAATTAAAATTTGCGACAGTAAAAAATTAATTTGTGAGAAATTTACTATAGAAAAAGCAATCCCTGGCGTAATTAAAATCTGCGAGAGTAGAAAATTAATTTGTGAGAAATTTACTATAGAAAAGGCAATCCCTGGCGTAATTAAAATTTGCGACAGTAGAAAATTATTTTTTGCAAAATTTACTATAGAAAAGGCAATCCCTGGCGGATTTGAAATTTGCGACAGTAGAAAATTATTTTTTGAATAATTTACTATAGAAAAGGCAATCCCTGGCGTAATTAAAATTTGCGACAGTAAGAAATTAATTTGTGAGAAATTTACTATAGAAAATGCAATCCCTGGGATATTTAAAATTTGCGACAGTAAAAAATTATTTTTTGAACAATTTACTATAGAAAAGGCAATCCCTGGCGCACTTAAAATTTGCGACAGTATAAAATTATTTTTTGAATAATTTACTGTAGAAAAGGCAATCCCTGGCGCAATTAAAATTTGCGACAGTAAGAAATTAATTTCTGAGAAATTTACTATAGAAAAGGCAATCCCTGGCGTAATTAAAATTTGCGACAGTTGAAAATTATTTTTTGAATAATTTACTATAGAAAAGGCAATCCCTGGCGTAATTAAAATTTGCGACAGTAGAAAATTATTTTTTGAATAATTTACTATAGAAAAGGCAATCCCTGGCGTAATTAAAATTTGCGACAGTAAAAAATTATGTTTTGAATAATTTACTATAGAAAAGGCAATCCCTGGCGCACTTAAAATTTGCGACAGTAGAAAATTATTTTTTGAATAATTTACTATAGAAAAGGCAATCCCTGGCGTAATTAAAATTTGCGACAGTTGAAAATTATTTTTTGAATAATTTACTATAGAAAAGGCAATCCCTGGCGTAATTAAAATTTGCGATAGTAAAAAATTATTTTTTGAATAATTTACTATAGAAAAGGCAATCCCTGGCGCACTTAAAATTTGCGACAGTATAAAATTATTTTTTGAATAATTTACTATAGAAAAGGCAATCCCAGGAGTAGTTAAAACTTGCGATAGTAAAAAATTATTTTTTGAATAATTTACTATAGAAAAGGCAATCCCTGGCGTAATTAAAATTTGCGACAGTTGAAAATTATTTTTTGAATAATTTACTATAGAAAAGGCAATCCCTGGCGTAATTAAAATTTGCGGTAGTAAAAAATTATTTTTTGAATAATTTACTATAGAAAAGGCAATCCCTGGCGCAGTTAAAACTTGCGATAGTAAAAAATTATTTTTTGAAAAGTTTACTATAGAAAAGGCAATCCCTGGCGTAATTAAAATTTGCGACAGTAAAAAATTATTTTTTGAATAATTTACTATAGAAAAGGCAATCCCTGGCGCACTTAAAATTTGCGACAGTAGAAAATTATTTTTTGAATAATTTACTATAGAAAAGGCAATCCCTGGCGTAAATAAAATTTGCGACAGTATAAAATTATTTTTTGAATAATTTACTATAGAAAAGGCAATCCCTGGCGTAATTAAAATTTGCGACAGTATAAAATTATTTTTTGCAAAATTTACTGTAGAAAAGGCAATCCCTGGCGCAGTTAAAACTTGCGATAGTAAAAAATTATTTTTTGAAAAGTTTACTATAGAAAAGGCAATCCCTGGCGTAATTAAAATTTGCGACAGTAAAAAATTATTTTTTGAATAATTTACTATAGAAAAGGCAATCCCTGGCGCACTTAAAATTTGCGACAGTAGAAAATTATTTTTTGAATAATTTACTATAGAAAAGGCAATCCCTGGCGTAATTAAAATTTGCGACAGTAGAAAATTATTTTTTGAATAATTTACTATAGAAAGGCAATCCCTGGGATATTTAAAATTTGCGACAGTAAAAAATTATTTTTTGAATAATTTACTATAGAAAAGGCAATCCCTGGGATATTTAAAATTTGCGACAGTAAAAAATTATTTTTTGAATAATTTACTATAGAAAAGGCAATCCCTGGCGTAATTAAAATTTGCGACAGTAAAAAATTATTTTTTGAATAATTTACTATAGAAAAGGCAATCCCTGGCGCACATAAAATTTGCGACAGTATAAAATTATTTTTTGAATAATTTACTATAGAAAAGGCAATCCCTGGCGTAATTAAAATTTGCGATAGTAAAAAATTATTTTTGAATAATTTGCTATAGAAAAGGCAATCCCTGGCGTAATTAAAATTTGCGACAGTTGAAAATTATTTTTTGAATGATTTACTATAGAAAAGGCAATCCCTGGCGTAATTAAAATTTGCGACAGTAAAATATAATTTTTTGAATAATTTACTATAGAAAAGCAATCCCTGGCGTAATTAAAATTTGTGACAGTTGAAAATTATTTTTTGAATAATTTACTATAGAAAAGGCATTCCCTGGCGTAATTAAAATTTGCGACAGTATAAAATTATTTTTTGAATAATTTACTATAGAAAAGGCAATCCCTGGCGTAATTAAATCTTGCGATAGAAAAATTATTTTTTGAAAAATTTACTATAGAAAAGGCAATCCCTGGTGTAATTAAAATTTGCGACAGTAGAAAATTATTTTTTGAATAATTTACTATAGAAAAGGCAATCCCTGGCGTAATTAAAACTTGCGATAGTAAAAAATTATTTTTTGAATAATTTACTATAGAAAAGGTAATCCCTGGCGTAATTAAAACTTGCGATAGTAAAAAATTATTTTTTGAATAATTTACTATAGAAAAGGCAATCCCTGGCGTAATTAAAACTTGCGATAGTAAAAAATTATTTTTTGAATAATTTACTATAGAAAAGGCAATCCCTGGCGGATTTGAAATTTGCGACAGTAAAAAATTATTTTTTGAATAATTTACTATAGAAAAGGCAATCCCTGGCCTAATTAAAATTTGCGACAGTAGAAAATTATTTTTTGAATAATTTACTATAGAAAAGGCAATCCCTGGCGTAATTAAAACTTGCGATAGTAAAAAATTATTTTTTGAATAATTTACTATAGAAAAGGCAATCCCTGGCGGATTGGAAATTTGCGACAGTAAAAAATTATTTTTTGAATAATTTACTATAGATAAGGCAATCCCTGGCGTAATTAAAATTTGCGACAGTTGAAAATTATTTTTTGAATAATTTACTATAGAAAAGGCAATCCCTGGCGTAATTAAAATTTGCGACAGTATAAAATTATTTTTTGAATAATTTACTATAGAAAAGGCAATCCCTGGCGTAATTAAAATTTGCGATAGTAAAAAATTATTTTTTGAATAATTTACTATAGAAAAGGCAATCCCTGGCGCAATTAAAACTTGCGATAGTAAAAAATTATTTTTTGAATAATTTACTATAGAAAAGGCAATCCCTGGCGTATTTAAAATTTGCGACAGTAAAAAATTATTTTTTGAATAATTTATTAAAGAAAAGGCAATCCCTGGCGTAATTAAATTTGCGACAGTAAAAAATTAATATTTTGAAAAATTTACTGTAGAAAAGGCAATCCCTGGGATATTTAAAATTTGCGACAGTATAAAATTATTTTTTGAATAATTTACTATAGAAAAGGCAATCCCTGGCGTAATTAAAATTTGCGACAGTAAAAAATTATTTTATGATAATTTACTATAGAAAAGGCAATCCCTGGCGCAATTAAAATTTGCGACAATAGAAAATTATTTTTTGAATAATTTACTATAGAAAAGGCAATCCCTGGCGTAATTAAAATTTCCGACAGTATAAAATTATTTTTTGAATAATTTACTATAGAAAAGGCAATCCCTGGCCCAGTTAAAATTTGCGACAGTATAAAATTATTTTTTGAAAAATTTACTATAGAAAAGGCAATGCCTGGCGCACTTAAAATTTGCGACAGTTGAAAATTATTTTTTGAATAATTTACTTTAGAAAAGGCAATCCCTGGCGCACTTAAAATTTGCGACAGTATAAAATTATTTTTTGAATAATTTTCTATAGAAAAGGCAATACCTGGCGTAATTAAAATTTGCGACAGTATAAAATTATTTTTTGAATAATTTACTATAGAAAAGGCAATCCCTGGCGCAATTAAAATTTGCGACAGTAAAAAATTATTTTTTGAATAATTTACTATAGAAAAGGCAATCCCTGGCGCAATTAAAATTTGCGACAGTAGAAAATTATTTTTTGAATAATTTACTATAGAAAAGGCAATCCCTGGCGTAATTAAAATTTGCGACAGTAAAAAATTATTTTTTGAATAATTTACTATAGAAAAGGCAATCCATGGCGCAATTACAATTTGCGACAGTAAAAAATTATTTTTTGAAAAATTTACTATAGAAAAGGCAATACCTGGCGCACTTAAAATTTGCGACAGTTGAAAATTATTTTTTGAATAATTTACTATAGAAAAGGCAATCCCTGGCGCACTTAAAATTTGCGACAGTATAAAATTATTTTTTGAATAATTTACTATAGAAAGGCAATCCCTGGCGTAATTAAAATTTGCGACAATTGAAAATTATTTTTTGAATAATTTACTATAGAAAAGGCAATCCCTGGCGTAATTAAAATTTGCGACAGTAAAAAATTATTTTTTGAATAATTTACTATAGAAAAGGCAATCCCTGGCGTAATTAAAATTTGCGACAGTTGAAAATTATTTTTTTAATAATTTACTATAGAAAAGGCAATCCCTGGCGTAATTAAAATTTGCGACAGTAGAAAATTATTTTTTGAATAATTTACTATAGAAAAGGCAATCCCTGGCGTATTTAAAATTTGCGACAGTAGAAAATTATTTTTTGAATAATTTACTATAGAAAAGGCAATCCCTGGCGTATTTAAAATTTGCGACAGTAAAAAATTATTTTTTGAATAATTTACTATAGAAAAGGCAATCCCTGGCGTAATTAAAATTTGCGACAGTAAAAAATTATTTTTTGAATAATTTACTATAGATAAGGCAATCCCTGGCGTAATTAAAATTTGCGACAGTTGAAAATTAGTTTTTGAATAATTTACTATAGAAAAGGCAATCCCTGGCGTAATTAAAATTTGCGACAGTATAAAATTATTTTTTGAATAATTTACTATAGAAAAGGCAATCCCTGGCATAATTAAAATTTGCGATAGTAAAAAATTATTTTTTGAATAATTTACTATAGAAAAGGCAATCCCTGGCGCAATTAAAACTTGCGATAGTAAAAAATTATTTTTTGAATAATTTACTATAGAAAAGGCAATCCCTGGCGTATTTAAAATTTGCGACAGTAAAAAATTATTTTTTGAATAATTTACTATAGAAAAGGCAATCCCTGGCGTAATTAAAATTTGCGACAGTAAAAATTTATTTTTGTATAATTTACTATAGAAAAGGCAATCCCTGGCGCAATTAAAATTTGCGACAGTAGAAAATTATTTTTTGAATAATTTACTTTAGAAAAGGCAATCCCTGGCGTAATTAAAATTTGCGACAGTATAAAATTATTTTTTGAATAATTTACTATAGAAAAGGCAATCCCTGGCCCAATTAAAATTTGCGACAGTATAAAATTATTTTTTGAAAAATTTACTATAGAAAAGGCAATCCCTGGCGCAATTAAAATTTGCGACAGTAGAAAATTATTTTTTGAATAATTTACTATAGAAAAGGCAATCCCTGGCGTAATTAAAATTTGCGACAGTAAAAAATTATTTTTTGAATAATTTACTATAGAAAAGGCAATCCCTGGCGCAATTACAATTTGCGACAGTAAAAAATTATTTTTTGAAAAATTTACTATAGAAAAGGCAATCCCTGGCGCACTTAAAATTTGCGACAGTTGAAAATTATTTTTTGAATAATTTACTATAGAAAAGGCAATCCCTGGCGCACTTAAAATTTGCGACAGTATAAAATTATTTTTTGAATAATTTACTATAGAAAGGCAATCCCTGGCGTAATTAAAATTTGCGACAGTTGAAAATTATTTTTTGAATAATTTACTATAGAAAAGGCAATCCCTGGCGTAATTAAAATTTGCGACAGTAAAAAATTATTTTTTGAATAATTTACTATAGAAAAGGCAATCCCTGGCGTAATTAAAATTTGCGACAGTTGAAAATTATTTTTTTAATAATTTACTATAGAAAAGGCAATCCCTGGCGTAATTAAAATTTGCGACAGTAGAAAATTATTTTTTGAATAATTTACTATAGAAAAGGCAATCCCTGGTGTATTTAAAATTTGCGACAGTATAAAATTATTTTTTGAATAATTTACTATAGAAAAGGCAATCCCTGGCGTAATTAAAATTTGCGACAGTAGAAAATTAATTTTTGAATAATTTACTATAGAAAAGGCAATCCCTGGCGTAATTAAAATTTGCGACAGTAGAAAATTATTTTTTGAATAATTTACTATAGAAAAGGCAATCCCTGGCGGATTTGAAATTTGCGACAGTAAAAAATTATTTTTTGATTAATTTACTATAGAAAAGGCAATCCCTGGCGCAATTAAAATTTGCGACAGTAGAAAATTATTTTTTGAATAATTTACTATAGAAAAGGCAATCCCTGGCGTAATTAAAATTTGCGACAGTAGAAAATAATTTTTTGAATAATTTACTATAGAAAAGGCAATCCCTGGCGTAATTAAAATTTGCGACAGTATAAAATTATTTTTTGAATAATTTACTATAGAAAAGGCTATCCCTGGCGTATTTAAAATTTGCAACAGTAAGAAATTATTTTTTGAATAATTTACTATAGAAAAGGCAATCCCTGGCGTAATTAAAATTTGCGACAGTATAAAATTATTTTTTGAATAATTTACTATAGAAAAGGCAATCCCTGGCGCAATTAAAATTTGCGACAGTATAAAATTATTTTTTGAATAATTTACTATAGAAAAGGCAATCCCTGGCGCAATTAAAATTTGCGACAGTAAAAAATTATTTTTTGCATAATTTACTATAGAAAAGGCAATCCCTGGCGTAATTAAAATTTGCGACAGTATAAAATTATTTTTTGAATAATTTACTATAGAAAAGGCAATCCCTGGCGTATTTAAAATTTGCGACAGTAAGAAATTATTTTTTGAATAATTTACTATAGAAAAGGCAATCCCTGGCGTAATTAAAATTTGCGACAGTATAAAATTATTTTTTGAATAATTTACTATAGAAAAGGCAATCCCTGGCGCAATTAAAATTTGCGACAGTATAAAATTATTTTTTGAATAATTTACTATAGAAAAGGCAATCCCTGGCCTAATTAAAATTTGCGACAGTAGAAAATTATTGTTTGAATAATTTACTATAGAAAAGGCAATCCCTGGCGTAATTAAAATTTGCGACAGTAGAAAATTATTTTTTGAATAATTTACTATAGAAAAGGCAATCCCTGGCGGATTTGAAATTTGCGACAGTAAACAATTATTTTTTGAATAATTCACTATAGAAAAGGCAATCCCTGGCGCAATTAAAATTTGCGAGAGTAGAAAATTATTTTTTGAATAATTTACTATAGAAAAGGCAATCCCTGGCGTAATCAAAATTTGCGACAGTAGAAAATTATTTTTTGAATAATTTACTATAGAAAAGGCAATCCCTGGCGTAATTAAAATTTGCGACAGTATAAAATTATTTTTTGAATAATTTACTATAGAAAAGGCAATCCCTGGCGTATTTAAAATTTGCGACAGTAAGAAATTATTTTTTGAATAATTTACTATAGAAAAGGCAATCCCTGGCGTAATTAAAATTTGCGACAGTAAAAAATTATTTTTTGAATAATTTACTATAGATAAGGCAATCCCTGGCGTAATTAAAATTTGCGACAGTTGAAAATTAGTTTTTGAATAATTTACTATAGAAAAGGCAATCCCTGGCGTAATTAAAATTTGCGACAGTATAAAATTATTTTTTGAATAATTTACTATAGAAAAGGCAATCCCTGGCATAATTAAAATTTGCGATAGTAAAAAATTATTTTTTGAATAATTTACTATAGAAAAGGCAATCCCTGGCGCAATTAAAACTTGCGATAGTAAAAAATTATTTTTTGAATAATTTACTATAGAAAAGGCAATCCCTGGCGTATTTAAAATTTGCGACAGTAAAAAATTATTTTTTGAATAATTTACTATAGAAAAGGCAATCCCTGGCGTAATTAAAATTTGCGACAGTAAAAATTTATTTTTGTATAATTTACTATAGAAAAGGCAATCCCTGGCGCAATTAAAATTTGCGACAGTAGAAAATTATTTTTTGAATAATTTACTTTAGAAAAGGCAATCCCTGGCGTAATTAAAATTTGCGACAGTATAAAATTATTTTTTGAATAATTTACTATAGAAAAGGCAATCCCTGGCCCAATTAAAATTTGCGACAGTATAAAATTATTTTTTGAAAAATTTACTATAGAAAAGGCAATCCCTGGCGCAATTAAAATTTGCGACAGTAGAAAATTATTTTTTGAATAATTTACTATAGAAAAGGCAATCCCTGGCGTAATTAAAATTTGCGACAGTAAAAAATTATTTTTTGAATAATTTACTATAGAAAAGGCAATCCCTGGCGCAATTACAATTTGCGACAGTAAAAAATTATTTTTTGAAAAATTTACTATAGAAAAGGCAATCCCTGGCGCACTTAAAATTTGCGACAGTTGAAAATTATTTTTTGAATAATTTACTATAGAAAAGGCAATCCCTGGCGCACTTAAAATTTGCGACAGTATAAAATTATTTTTTGAATAATTTACTATAGAAAGGCAATCCCTGGCGTAATTAAAATTTGCGACAGTTGAAAATTATTTTTTGAATAATTTACTATAGAAAAGGCAATCCCTGGCGTAATTAAAATTTGCGACAGTAAAAAATTATTTTTTGAATAATTTACTATAGAAAAGGCAATCCCTGGCGTAATTAAAATTTGCGACAGTTGAAAATTATTTTTTTAATAATTTACTATAGAAAAGGCAATCCCTGGCGTAATTAAAATTTGCGACAGTAGAAAATTATTTTTTGAATAATTTACTATAGAAAAGGCAATCCCTGGTGTATTTAAAATTTGCGACAGTATAAAATTATTTTTTGAATAATTTACTATAGAAAAGGCAATCCCTGGCGTAATTAAAATTTGCGACAGTAGAAAATTAATTTTTGAATAATTTACTATAGAAAAGGCAATCCCTGGCGTAATTAAAATTTGCGACAGTAGAAAATTATTTTTTGAATAATTTACTATAGAAAAGGCAATCCCTGGCGGATTTGAAATTTGCGACAGTAAAAAATTATTTTTTGATTAATTTACTATAGAAAAGGCAATCCCTGGCGCAATTAAAATTTGCGACAGTAGAAAATTATTTTTTGAATAATTTACTATAGAAAAGGCAATCCCTGGCGTAATTAAAATTTGCGACAGTAGAAAATAATTTTTTGAATAATTTACTATAGAAAAGGCAATCCCTGGCGTATTAAAATTTGCGACAGTAAAAAATTATTTTTTGAATAATTTACTATAGAAAAGGCAATCCCTGGCGCAATTACAATTTGCGACAGTAAAAAATTATTTTTTGAAAAATTTACTATAGAAAAGGCAATCCCTGGCGCACTTAAAATTTGCGACAGTTCAAAATTATTTTTTGAATAATTTACTATAGAAAAGGCAATCCCTGGCGCACTTAAAATTTGCGACAGTATAAAATTATTTTTTGAATAATTTACTATAGAAAGGCAATCCCTGGCGTAATTAAAATTTGCGACAGTTGAAAATTATTTTTTGAATAATTTACTATAGATAAGGCAATCCCTGGCGTAATTAAAATTTGCGACAGTAAAAAATTATTTTTTGAATAATTTACTATAGAAAAGGCAATCCCTGGCGTAATTAAAATTTGCGACAGTTGAAAATTATTTTTTTAATAATTTACTATAGAAAAGGCAATCCCTGGCGTAATTAAAATTTGCGACAGTAGAAAATTATTTTTTGAATAATTTACTATAGAAAAGGCAATCCCTGGTGTATTTAAAATTTGCGACAGTAGAAAATTATTTTTTGAATAATTTACTATAGAAAAGGAAATCCCTGGCGTAATTAAAATTTGCGACAGTATAAAATTATTTTTTGAATAATTTACTATAGAAAAGGCAATCCCTGGCGCAATTAAAATTTGCGACAGTATAAAATTATTTTTTGAATAATTTACTATAGAAAAGGCAATCCCTGGCGTAATTAAAATTTGCGACAGTAGAAAATTATTTTTTGAATAATTTACTATAGAAAAGGCAATCCCTGGCGTAATTAAAATTTGCGACAGTAGAAAATTATTTTTTGAATAATTTACTATAGAAAAGGCAATCCCTGGCGGATTTGAAATTTGCGACAGTAAAAAATTATTTTTTGATTAATTTACTATAGAAAAGGCAATCCTGGCGCAATTAAAATTTGCGACAGTAGAAAATTATTTTTTGAATAATTTACTATAGAAAAGGCAATCCCTGGCGTAATTAAAATTTGCGACAGTAGAAAATTATTTTTTGAATAATTTACTATAGAAAAGGCAATCCCTGGCGTAATTAAAATTTGCGACAGTATAAAATTATTTTTGAATAATTTACTATAGAAAAGGCTATTCCTGGCGTATTTAAAATTTGCAACAGTAAGAAATTATTTTTTGAATAATTTACTATAGAAAAGGCAATCCCTGGCGTAATTAAAATTTGCGACAGTATAAAATTATTTTTTGAATAATTTACTATAGAAAAGGCAATCCCTGGCGCAATTAAAATTTGCGACAGTATAAAATTATTTTTGAATAATTTACTATAGAAAAGGCAATCCCTGGCGCAATTAAAATTTGAGACAGTAAAAAATTATTTTTTGCATAATTTACTATAGAAAAGGCAATCCCTGGCGTAATTAAAATTTGCGACAGTATAAAATTATTTTTTGAATAATTTACTATAGAAAAGGCAATCCCTGGCGTATTTAAAATTTGCGACAGTAAGAAATTATTTTTTGAATAATTTACTATAGAAAAGGCAATCCCTGGCGTAATTAAAATTTGCGACAGTATAAAATTATTTTTTGAATAATTTACTATAGAAAAGGCAATCCCTGGCGCAATTAAAATTTGCGACAGTATAAAATTATTTTTTGAATAATTTACTATAGAAAAGGCAATCCCTGGCCTAATTAAAATTTGCGACAGTAGAAAATTATTGTTTGAATAATTTACTATAGAAAAGGCAATCCCTGGCGTAATTAAAATTTGCGACAGTAGAAAATTATTTTTTGAATAATTTACTATAGAAAAGGCAATCCCTGGCGGATTTGAAATTTGCGACAGTAAACAATTATTTTTTGAATAATTTACTATAGAAAAGGCAATCCCTGGCGCAATTAAAATTTGCGAGAGTAGAAAATTATTTTTTGAATAATTTACTATAGAAAAGGCAATCCCTGGCGTAATCAAAATTTGCGACAGTAGAAAATTATTTTTTGAATAATTTACTATAGAAAAGGCAATCCCTGGCGTAATTAAAATTTGCGACAGTATAAAATTATTTTTTGAATAATTTACTATAGAAAAGGCAATCCCTGGCGTATTTAAAATTTGCGACAGTAAGAAATTATTTTTTGAATAATTTACTATAGAAAAGGCATTCCCTGGCGTAATTAAAATTTGCGACAGTATAAAATTATTTTTTGAATAATTTACTATAGAAAAGGCAATCCCTGGCGGATTTGAAATTTGCGACAGTAAAAAATTATTTTTTGAATAATTTACTATAGAAAAGGGAATCCCTGGCGCAATTAAAATTTGCGACAGTATAAAATTATTTTTTGAATAATTTACTATAGAAAAGGCAATCCCTGGCCTAATTAAAATTTGCGACAGTAGAAAATTATTGTTTGAATAATTTACTAAAGAAAAGGCAATCCCTGGCGTAATTAAATTTGCGAGAGTAAAAAATTAATATTTTGAAAAATTTACTGTAGAAAAGGCAATCCCTGGGATATTTAAAATTTGCGACAGTATAAAATTATTTTTTGAATAATTTACTATAGAAAAGGCAATCCATGGCGCAATTACAATTTGCGACAGTAAAAAATTATTTTTTGAAAAATTTACTATAGAAAAGGCAATACCTGGCGCACTTAAAATTTGCGACAGTTGAAAATTATTTTTTGAATAATTTACTATAGAAAAGGCAATCCCTGGCGCACTTAAAATTTGCGACAGTATAAAATTATTTTTTGAATAATTTACTATAGAAAGGCAATCCCTGGCGTAATTAAAATTTGCGACAGTTGAAAATTATTTTTTGAATAATTTACTATAGAAAAGGCAATCCCTGGCGTAATTAAAATTTGCGACAGTTGAAAATTATTTTTTTAATAATTTACTATAGAAAAGGCAATCCCTGGCGTAATTAAAATTTGCGACAGTAGAAAATTATTTTTTGAATAATTTACTATAGAAAAGGCAATCCCTGACGTATTTAAAATTTGCGACAGTAGAAAATTATTTTTTGAATAATTTACTATAGAAAAGGCAATCCCTGGCGTATTTAAAATTTGCGACAGTAAAAAATTATTTTTTGGATAATTTACTATAGAAAAGGCAATCCCTGGCCCAGTTAAAATTTGCGACAGTATAAAATTATTTTTTGAAAAATTTACTATAGAAAAGGCAATCCCTGGCGCACTTAAAATTTGCGACAGTTGAAGATTATTTTTTGAATAATTTACTTTAGAAAAGGCAATCCCTGGCGCACTTAAAATTTGCGACAGTATAAAATTATTTTTTGAATAATTTTCTATAGAAAAGGCAATACCTGGCGTAATTAAAATTTGCGACAGTATAAAATTATTTTTTGAATAATTTACTATAGAAAAGGCAATCCCTGGCGCAATTAAAATTTGCGACAGTAAAAAATTATTTTTTGAATAATTTACTATAGAAAAGGCAATCCCTGGCGCAATTAAAATTTGCGACAGTAGAAAATTATTTTTCGAATAATTTACTATAGAAAAGGCAATCCCTGGCGTAATTAAAATTTGCGACAGTAAAAAATTATTTTTTGAATAATTTACTATAGAAAAGGCAATCCATGGCGCAATTACAATTTGCGACAGTAAAAAATTATTTTTTGAAAAATTTACTATAGAAAAGGCAATACCTGGCGCACTTAAAATTTGCGACAGTTGAAAATTATTTTTTGAATAATTTACTATAGAAAAGGCAATCCCTGGCGCACTTAAAATTTGCGACAGTATAAAATTATTTTTTGAATAATTTACTATAGAAAGGCAATCCCTGGCGTAATTAAAATTTGCGACAGTTGAAAATTATTTTTTGAATAATTTACTATAGAAAAGGCAATCCCTGGCGTAATTAAAATTTGCGACAGTAAAAAATTATTTTTTGAATAATTTACTATAGAAAAGGCAATCCCTGGCGTAATTAAAATTTGCGACAGTAGAAAATTATTTTTTGAATAATTTACTATAGAAAAGGCAATCCCTGACGTATTTAAAATTTGCGACAGTAGAAAATTATTTTTTGAATAATTTACTATAGAAAAGGCAATCCCTGGCGTATTTAAAATTTGCGACAGTAAAAAATTATTTTTTGGATAATTTACTATAGAAAAGGCAATCCCTGGCGTAATTAAAATTTGCGACAGTAAAAAATTATTTTTTGAATAATTTACTATAGATAAGGCAATCCCTGGCGTAATTAAAATTTGCGACAGTTGAAAATTATTTTTTGAATAATTTACTATAGAAAAGGCAATCCCTGGCGTAATTAAAATTTGCGACAGTATAAAATTATTTTTTGAATAATTTACTATAGAAAAGGCAATCCCTGGCGTAATTAAAATTTGCGATAGTAAAAAATTATTTTTTGAATAATTTACTATAGAAAAGGCAATCCCTGGCGCAATTAAAACTTGCGATAGTAAAAAATTATTTTTTGAAAAATTTACTATAGAAAAGGCAATCCCTGGCGTATTTAAAATTTGCGACGGTAAAAAATTATTTTTTGAATAATTTACTATAGAAAAGGCAATCCCTGGCGTAATTAAAATTTGCGACAGTAAAAATTTATTTTTGTATAATTTACTATAGAAAAGGCAATCCCTGGCGCAATTAAAATTTGCGACAGTAGAAAATTATTTTTTGAATAATTTACTATAGAAAAGGCAATCCCTGGCGTAATTAAAATTTGCGACAGTATAAAATTATTTTTTGAATAATTTACTATAGAAAAGGCAATCCCTGGCCCAATTAAAATTTGCGACAGTATAAGATTATTTTTTGAAAAATTTACTATAGAAAAGGCAATCCCTGGCGCAATTAAAATTTGCGACAGTAGAAAATTATTTTTTGAATAATTTAATATAGAAAAGGCAATCCCTGGCGTAATTAAAATTTGCGACAGTAAAAAATTATTTTTTGAATAATTTACTATAGAAAAGGCAATCCCTGGCGCAATTACAATTTGCGACAGTAAAAAATTATTTTTTGAAAAATTTACTATAGAAAAGGCAATCCCTGGCGCACTTAAAATTTGCGACAGTTGAAAATTATTTTTTGAATAATTTACTATAGAAAAGGCAATCCCTGGCGCACTTAAAATTTGCGACAGTATAAAATTATTTTTTGAATAATTTACTATAGAAAGGCAATCCCTGGCGTAATTAAAATTTGCGACAGTTGAAAATTATTTTTTGAATAATTTACTATAGAAAAGGCAATCCCTGGCGTAATTAAAATTTGCGACAGTAAAAAATTATTTTTTGAATAATTTACTATAGAAAAGGCAATCCCTGGCGTAATTAAAATTTGCGACAGTTGAAAATTATTTTTTTAATAATTTACTATAGAAAAGGCAATCCCTGGCGTAATTAAAATTTGCGACATTAGAAAATTATTTTTTGGATAATTTACTATAGAAAAGGCAATCCCTGGTGTATTTAAAATTTGCGACAGTAGAAAATTATTTTTTGAATAATTTACTATAGAAAAGGAAATCCCTGGCGTAATTAAAATTTGCGACAGTATAAAATTATTTTTTGAATAATTTACTATAGAAAAGGCAATCCCTGGCGCAATTAAAATTTACGACAGTATAAAATTAGTTTTTGAATAATTTACTATAGAAAAGGCAATCCCTGGCGTAATTAAAATTTGCGACAGTAGAAAATTATTTTTTGAATAATTTACTATAGAAAAGGCAATCCCTGGCGTAATTAAAATTTGCGACAGTAGAAAATTATTTTTTGAATAATTTACTATAGAAAAGGCAATCCCTGGCGGATTTGAAATTTGCGACAGTAAAAAATTATTTTTTGAATAATTTATTATAGAAAAGGCAATCCCTGGCGCAATTAAAATTTGCGACAGTAGAAAATTATTTTTTGAATAATTTACTATAAAAAAGGCAATCCCTGGCGTAATTAAAATTTGCGACAGTAGAAAATTATTTTTTGAATAATTTACTATAGAAAAGGCAATCCCTGGCGTAATTAAAATTTGCGACAGTATAAAATTATTTTTTGAATAATTTACTATAGAAAAGGCTATCCCTGGCGTATTTAAAATTTGCAACAGTAAGAAATTATTTTTTGAATAATTTACTATAGAAAAGGCAATCCCTGGCGTAATTAAAATTTGCGACAGTATAAAATTATTTTTTGAATAATTTACTATAGAAAAGGCAATCCCTGGCGCAATTAAAATTTGCGACAGTATAAAATTATTTTTTGAATAATTTACTATAGAAAAGGCAATCCCTGGCGCAATTAAAATTTGCGACAGTAAAAAATTATTTTTTGCATAATTTACTATAGAAAAGGCAATCCCTGGCGTAATTAAAATTTGCGACAGTATAAAATTATTTTTTGAATAATTTACTATAGAAAAGGCAATCCCTGGCGTATTTAAAATTTGCGACAGTAAGAAATTATTTTTTGAATAATTTACTATAGAAAAGGCAATCCCTGGCGTAATTAAAATTTGCGACAGTATAAAATTATTTTTTGAATAATTTACTATAGAAAAGGCAATCCCTGGCGCAATTAAAATTTGCGACAGTATAAAATTATTTTTTGAATAATTTACTATAGAAAAGGCAATCCCTGGCGTAATTAAAATTTGCGACAGTATAAAATTATTTTTTGAATAATTTACTATAGAAAAGGCTATCCCTGGCGTATTTAAAATTTGCAACAGTAAGAAATTATTTTTTGAATAATTTACTATAGAAAAGGCAATCCCTGGCGTAATTAAAATTTGCGACAGTATAAAATTATTTTTTGAATAATTTACTATAGAAAAGGCAATCCCTGGCGCAATTAAAATTTGCGACAGTATAAAATTATTTTTTGAATAATTTACTATAGAAAAGGCAATCCCTGGCGCAATTAAAATTTGCGACAGTAAAAAATTATTTTTTGCATAATTTACTATAGAAAAGGCAATCCCTGGCGTAATTAAAATTTGCGACAGTATAAAATTATTTTTTGAATAATTTACTATAGAAAAGGCAATCCCTGGCGTATTTAAAATTTGCGACAGTAAGAAATTATTTTTTGAATAATTTACTATAGAAAAGGCAATCCCTGGCGTAATTAAAATTTGCGACAGTATAAAATTATTTTTTGAATAATTTACTATAGAAAAGGCAATCCCTGGCGCAATTAAAATTTGCGACAGTATAAAATTATTTTTTGAATAATTTACTATAGAAAAGGCAATCCCTGGCCTAATTAAAATTTGCGACAGTAGAAAATTATTGTTTGAATAATTTACTATAGAAAAGGCAATCCCTGGCGTAATTAAAATTTGCGACAGTAGAAAATTATTTTTTGAATAATTTACTATAGAAAAGGCAATCCCTGGCGGATTTGAAATTTGCGACAGTAAACAATTATTTTTTGAATAATTTACTATAGAAAAGGCAATCCCTGGCGTAATTAAAATTTGCGACAGTATAAAATTATTTTTTGAATAATTTACTATAGAAAAGGCAATCCCTGGCGTATTTAAAATTTGCGACAGTAAGAAATTATTTTTTGAATAATTTACTATAGAAAAGGCAATCCCTGGCGTAATTAAAATTTGCGACAGTATAAAATTATTTTTTGAATAATTTACTATAGAAAAGGCAATCCCTGGCGGATTTGAAATTTGCGACAGTAAAAAATTATTTTTTGAATAATTTACTATAGAAAAGGGAATCCCTGGCGTAATTAAAATTTGCGACAGTAGAAAATTATTTTTTGAATAATTTACTATAGAAAAGGCAATCCCTGGCGTAATTAAAACTTGCGATAGTAAAAAATTATTTTTTGAAGAATTAACTATAGAAAAGGCAATCCCTGGCGGATTTGAAATTTGCGACAGTAAAAAATTATTTTTTGAATAATTTACTATAGAAAAGGCAATCCCTGGCGTAATTAAAATTTGCGATAGTAAAAAATTATTTTTTGAATAATTTACTATAGAAAAGGCCATCCTGGCGTATTTAAAATTTGCGACAGTAAAAAATTATTTTTTGAATAATTTACTATAGAAAAGGCAATCCCTGGCGTAATTAAAATTTGCGACAGTAAAAAATTATTTTTTGAATAATTTACTATAGATAAGGCAATCCCTGGCGTAATTAAAATTTGCGACAGTTGAAAATTATTTTTTGAATAATTTACTATAGAAAAGGCAATCCCTGGCGTAATTAAAATTTGCGACAGTATAAAATTATTTTTTGAATAATTTACTATAGAAAAGGCAATCCCTGGCGTAATTACAATTTGCGATAGTAAAAAATTATTTTTTGAATAATTTACTATAGAAAAGGCAATCCCTGGCGCAATTAAAACTTGCGATAGTAAAAAATTATTTTTTGAATAATTTACTATAGAAAAGGCAATCCCTGGCGTATTTAAAATTTGCGACAGTAAAAAATTATTTTTTGAATAATTTACTATAGAAAAGCAATCCCTGGCGTAATTAAATTTGCGACACTAAAAAATTAATATTTTGAAAAATTTACTGTAGAAAAGGCAATCCCTGGGATATTTAAAATTTGCGACAGTATAAAATTATTTTTTGAATAATTTACTATAGAAAAGGCAATCCCTGGCGTAATTAAAATTTGCGACAATAAAAAATTATTTTTTGAATAATTTACTATAGAAAAGGCAATCCCTGTCGCAATTAAAATTTGCGACAGTAGAAAATTATTTTTTGAATAATTTACTATAGAAAAGGCAATCCCTGGAGTAATTAAAATTTGCGACAGTATAAAATTATTTTTTGAATAATTTACTATAGAAAAGGCAATCCCTGGCCCAATTAAATTTTGCGACAGTATAAAATTATTTTTTGAAAAATTTACTATAGAAAAGGCAATCCCTGGCGTACTTAAAATTTGCGACAGTTGAAAATTATTTTTTGAATAATTTACTATAGAAAAGGCAATCCATGGCGCACTTAAATTTGCGACAGTATAAAATTATTTTTTGAATAATTTACTATAGAAAAGGCAATCCCTGGCGTAATTAAAATTTGCGACAGTATAAAATTATTTTTTGGATAATTTACTATAGAAAAGGCAATCCCTGGCGCAATTAAAATTTGCGACAGAAAAAAATTATTTTTTGAATAATTTACTATAGAAAAGGCAATCCCTGGCGCAATTAAAATTTGCGACAGTATAAAATTATTTTTTGGATAATTTACTATAGAAAAGGCAATCCCTGGCGTAATTAAAATTTGCGACAATAAAAAATTATTTTTTGAATAATTTACTATAGAAAAGGCAATCCCTGGCGCAATTAAAATTTGCGACAGTAGAAAATTATTTTTTGAATAATTTACTATAGAAAATGCAATCCCTGGAGTAATTAAAATTTGCGACAGTATAAAATTATTTTTTGAATAATTTACTATAGAAAAGGCAATCCCTGGCCCAATTAAATTTTGCGACAGTATAAAATTATTTTTTGAAAAATTTACTATAGAAAAGGCAATCCCTGGCGCACTTAAAATTTGCGACAGTTGAAAATTATTTTTTGAATAATTTACTATAGAAAAGGCAATCCCTGGCGCACTTAAAATTTGCGACAGTATAAAATTATTTTTTGAATAATTTACTATAGAAAAGGCAATCCCTGGCGCAATTACAATTTGCGACAGTAAAAAATTATTTTTTGAAAAATTTACTATAGAAAAGGCAATCCCTGGCCCACTTAAAATTTGCGACAATTGAAAATTATTTTTTGAATAATTTACTAAAGAAAAGGCAATCCCTGGCGTATTTAAAATTTGCGACAGTAAGAAATTATTTTTTGAATAATTTACTATAGAAAAGGCAATCCCTGGCGTAATTAAAATTTGCGACAGTATAAAATTATTTTTTGAATAATTTACTATAGAAAAGGCAATCCCTGGCGCAATTAAAATTTGCGACAGTATAAAATTATTTTTTTGAATAATTTACTATAGAAAAGGCAATCCCTGGCGTAATTAAAATTTGCGACAGTAGAAAATTATTTTTTGAATAATTTACTACAGAAAAGGCAATCCCTGGCGTAATTAAAATTTGCGACAGTAGAAAATTATTTTTTTGAATAATTTACTATAGAAAAGGCAATCCCTGGCGGATTTGAAATTTGCGACAGTAAAAAATTATTTTTTGAATAATTTACTATAGAAAAGGCAATCCCTGGCGCAATTAAAATTTGCGACAGTAGAAAATTATTTTTTGAATAATTTACTATAGAAAAGGCAATCCCTGGCGTAATTAAAATTTGCGACAGTAGAAAATTATTTTTTGAATAATTTACTATAGAAAAGGCAGTCCCTGGCGTAATTAAAAATTTGCGACAGTATAAAATTATTTTTTGAATAATTTACTATAGAAAAGGCAATCCCTGGCCTATTTACAATTTGCGACAGTAGAAATTATTTTTTGAATAATTTTACTATAGAAAAGGCAATCCCTGGCGTAATTAAAATTTGCGACAGTAGAAAATTATTTTTTGAATAATTTACTATAGAAAAGGCAATCCCTGGCGCAATTACAATTTGCGACAGTAAAAAATTATTTTTTGAAAAATTTACTATAGAAAAGGCAATCCCTGGCGCACTTAAAATTTGCGACAATTGAAAATTACTTTTTGAATAATTTACTATAGAAAAGGCAATCCCTGGCGCACTTAAATTTGCGACAGTATAAAATTATTTTTTTGAATAATTTACTATAGAAAAGGCAATCCCTGGCGTAATTAAAATTTGCGACAGTTGAAAATTATTTTTGAATAATTTACTATAGAAAAGGCAATCCCTGGCGTAATTAAAATTTGCGACAGTTAAAAAATTATTTTTTGAATAATTTACTATTAGAAAAGGCAATCCCCTGGCGTAATTAAAATTTGCGACAGTTGAAGATTATTTTTTTAATAATTTACTATAGAAAAGTCAATTCCTGGCGTAATTAAAATTTGCGACAGTAAAAAATTATTTTTTGAATAATTTACTATAGAAAAAGGCAATCCCTGGCGTATTTAAAATTTTCGACAGTAAGAAATTATGTTTGAATAATTTACTATATAAAAAGGCAATCCCTGGCGTAATTAAAATTTGCGACAGTATAAAATTATTTTTTGAATAATTTACTATAGAAAAGGCAATCCCTGGAGCAATTAAAATTTGCGACAGTATAAATTATTTTTGAATAATTTACTATAGAAAAGGCAATCCCTGGCGTAATTAAAATTTGCGACAGTAGAAAATTATTTTTTGAATAATTTACTATAGAAAAGGCAATCCTGGCGTAATTAGAATTTGCGACAGTAGAAAATTATTTTTGAATAATTTACTATAGAAAAGGCAATCCCTGGCGGATTTGAAATTGCGACAGTAAAAAATGTATTTTTTGAATAATTTACTATAGAAAAGGCTAATCCCTGGCGCAATTAAAATTTGCGACAGTAGGATTATTTTTTGAATAATTTACTATAGAAAAGGCAATCCCTGGCGTAATTAAAATTTGCGACAGTAGAAAATTATTTTTTGAATAATTTAATATAGAAAAGGCAGTCCCTGGCGTAATTAAAATTTGCGACAGTATAAAATTATTTTTTGAATAATTTACTATAAAAAAGGCAATCCCTGGCGTATTTACAATTTGCGACAGTAAGAAATTATTTTTTGAATAATTTACTATAGAAAAAGGCAATCCCTGGCGTAATTAAAATTTGCGACAGTATAAAATTATTTTTTGAATAATTTACTATAGAAAAGGCAATCCCTGGCGCAATTAAAATTTGCGATAGTATAAAATTATTTTTTGAATAATTTACTATAGAAAAGGCAATCCCTGGCGCAATTAAAATTTGCGACAGTAAAAAATTATTTTTTGCATATTTTACTATAGAAAAGGCAATCCCTGGCGTAATTAAAATTTGCGACAGTATAAAATTATTTTTTGAATAATTTACTATAGAAAAGGCAATCCCTGGCGTAATTAAAATTTGCAACAGTAAAAAATTATTTTTTGCAAAATTTACTGTAGAAAAGGCAATCCCTGGCGGATTTGAAATTTGCGACAGTAAAAAATTATTTTTGAATAATTTACTATAGAAAAGGCAATCCCTGGCGTAATTAAAATTTGCGACAGTATAAAATTATTTTTTGAATAATTTACTATAGAAAAGGCAATCCCTGGCGCAATTAAAATTTGCAACAGTAGAAAATTATTTTTTGAATAATTTACTATAGAAAAGGCAATCCCTGGCGTAATTAAAACTTGCGATAGTAAAAAATTATTTTTTGAATAATTAACTATAGAAAAGGCAATCCCTGGCGGATTTGAAATTTGCGACAGTAAAAAATTATTTTTTGAATAATTTACTATAGAAAAGGCAATCCCTGGCGTAATTAAAATTTGCGATAGTAAAAAATTATTTTTTGAATAATTTACTATAGAAAAGGCCATCCCTGGCGTATTTAAAATTTGCGACAGTAAAAAATTATTTTTTGAATAATTTACTATAGAAAAGGCAATCCCTGGCGTAATTAAAATTTGCGACAGTAAAAAATTATTTTTTGAATAATTTACTATAGATAAGGCAATCCCTGGCGTAATTAAAATCTGCGACAGTTGAAAATTATTTTTTGAATAATTTACTATAGAAAAGGCAATCCATGGCGTAATTAAAATTTGCGACAGTATAAAATTATTTTTTGAATAATTTACTATAGAAAAGGCAATCCCTGGCGTAATTAAAATTTGCGATAGTAAAAAATTATTTTTTGAATAATTTCCTATAGAAAAGGCAATCCCTGGCGCAATTAAAACTTGCGATAGTAAAAAATTATTTTTTGAATAATTTACTATAGAAAAGGCAATCCCTGGCGTATTTAAAATTTGCGACAGTAAAAAATAATTTTTTGAATACTTTACTATAGAAAAGGCAATCCCTGGCGTAATTAAATTTGCGACACTAAAAAATTAATATTTTGAAAAATTTACTGTAGAAAAGGCAATCCCTGGGATATTTAAAATTTGCGACAGTATAAAATTATTTTTTGAATAATTTACTATAGAAAAGGCAATCCCTGGCGTAGTTAAAATTTGCGACAATAAAAAATTATTTTTTGAATAATTTACTATAGAAAAGGCAATCCCTGGCGCAATTAAAATTTGCGACAGTAGAAAATTATTTTTTGAATAATTTACTATAGAAAAGGCAATCCCTGGAGTAATTAAAATTTGCGACAGTATAAAATTATTTTTTGAATAATTTACTATAGAAAAGGCAATCCCTGGCCCAATTAAATTTTGCGACAGTATAAAATTATTTTTTGAAAAATTTACTATAGAAAAGGCAATCCCTGGCGCACTTATAATTTGCGACAGTTGAAAATTATTTTTTGAATAATTTACTATAGAAAAGGCAATCCCTGGCGCACTTAAAATTTGCGACAGTATAAAATTATTTTTTGAATAATTTACTATAGAAAAGGCAATCCCTGGCGTAATTAAAATTTGCGACAGTATCAAATTATTTTTTGGATAATTTACTATAGAAAAGGCAATCCCTGGCGCAATTAAAATTTGCGACAGTAAAAAATTATTTTTTGAATAATTTACTATAGAAAAGGCAATCCCTGGCGCAATTAAAATTTGCGACAGTATAAAATTATTTTTTGGATAATTTACTATAGAAAAGGCAATCCCTGGCGTAATTAAAATTTGCGACAATAAAAAATTATTTTTTGAATAATTTACTATAGAAAAGGCAATCCCTGGCGCAATTAAAATTTGCGACAGTAGAAAATTAGTTTTTGAATAATTTACTATAGAAAAGGCAATCCCTGGAGTAATTAAAATTTGCGACAGTATAAAATTATTTTTTGAATAATTTACTATAGAAAAGGCAATCCCTGGCCCAATTAAATTTTGCGACAGTATAAAATTATTTTTTGAAAAATTTACTATAGAAAAGGCAATCCCTGGCGCACTTAAAATTTGCGACAGTTGAAAATGATTTTTTGAATAATTTACTATAGAAAAGGCAATCCCTGGCGCACTTAAAATTTGCGACAGTATAAAATTATTTTTTGAATAATTTACTATAGAAAAGGCAATCCCTGGCGCAATTACAATTTGCGACAGTAAAAAATTATTTTTTGAAAAATTTACTATAGAAAAGGCAATCCCTGGCGCACTTAAAATTTGCGACAATTGAAAATTATTTTTTGAATAATTTACTATAGAAAAGGCAATCCCTGGCGTATTTAAAATTTGCGACAGTAAGAAATTATTTTTTGAATAATTTACTATAGAAAAGGCAATCCCTGGCGTAATTAAAATTTGCGACAGTATAAAATTATTTTTTGAATAATTTACTATAGAAAAGGCAATCCCTGGCGCAATTAAAATTTGCGACAGTATAAAATTATTTTTTGAATAATTTACTATAGAAAAGGCAATCCCTGGCGTAATTAAAATTTGCGACAGTAGAAAATTATTTTTTGAATAATTTACTACAGAAAAGGCAATCCCTGGCGTAATTAAAATTTGCGACAGTAGAAAATTATTTTTTGAATAATTTACTATAGAAAAGGCAGTCCCTGGCGTAATTAAAATTTGCGACAGTATAAAATTATTTTTTGAATAATTTACTATAGAAAAGGCAATCCCTGGCGTATTTACAATTTGCGACAGTAAGAAATTATTTTTTGAATAATTTACTATAGAAAAGGCAATCCCTGGCGTAATTAAAATTTGCGACAGTAGAAAATTATTTTTTGAATAATTTACTATAGAAAAGGCAATCCCTGGCGCAATTACAATTTGCGACAGTAAAAAATTATTTTTTGAAAAATTTACTATAGAAAAGGCAATCCCTGGCGCACTTAAAATTTGCGACAATTGAAAATTACTTTTTGAATAATTTACTATAGAAAAGGCAATCCCTGGCGCACTTAAAATTTGCGACAGTATAAAATTATTTTTTGAATAATTTACTATAGAAAAGGCAATCCCTGGCGCAATTAAAATTTGCGACAGTAAAAAATTATTTTTTGAATAATTTACTATAGAAAAGGCAATCCCTGGCGCAATTAAAATTTGCGACAGTATAAAATTATTTTTTGGATAATTTACTATAGAAAAGGCAATCCCTGGCGTAATTAAAATTTGCGACAATAAAAAATTATTTTTTGAATAATTTACTATAGAAAAGGCAATCCCTGGCGCAATTAAAATTTGCGACAGTAGAAAATTAGTTTTTGAATAATTTACTATAGAAAAGGCAATCCCTGGAGTAATTAAAATTTGCGACAGTATAAAATTATTTTTTGAATAATTTACTATAGAAAAGGCAATCCCTGGCCAATTAAATTTTGCGACAGTATAAAATTATTTTTTGAAAAATTTACTATAGAAAAGGCAATCCCTGGCGCACTTAAAATTTGCGACAGTTGAAAATTATTTTTTGAATAATTTACTATAGAAAAGGCAATCCCTGGCGCACTTAAAATTTGCGACAGTATAAAATTATTTTTTGAATAATTTACTATAGAAAAGGCAATCCCTGGCGCAATTACAATTTGCGACAGTAAAAAATTATTTTTTGAAAAATTTACTATAGAAAAGGCAATCCCTGGCGCACTTAAAATTTGCGACAATTGAAAATTATTTTTTGAATAATTTACTATAGAAAAGGCAATCCCTGGCGTATTTAAAATTTGCGACAGTAAGAAATTATTTTTTGAATAATTTACTATAGAAAAGGCAATCCCTGGCGTAATTAAAATTTGCGACAGTATAAAATTATTTTTTGAATAATTTACTATAGAAAAGGCAATCCCTGGCGCAATTAAAATTTGCGACAGTATAAAATTATTTTTTGAATAATTTACTATAGAAAAGGCAATCCCTGGCGTAATTAAAATTTGCGACAGTAGAAAATTATTTTTTGAATAATTTACTACAGAAAAGGCAATCCCTGGCGTAATTAAAATTTGCGACAGTAGAAAATTATTTTTTGAATAATTTACTATAGAAAAGGCAGTCCCTGGCGTAATTAAAATTTGCGACAGTATAAAATTATTTTTTGAATAATTTACTATAGAAAAGGCAATCCCTGGCGTATTTACAATTTGCGACAGTAAGAAATTATTTTTTGAATAATTTACTATAGAAAAGGCAATCCCTGGCGTAATTAAAATTTGCGACAGTAGAAAATTATTTTTTGAATAATTTACTATAGAAAAGGCAATCCCTGGCGCAATTACAATTTGCGACAGTAAAAAATTATTTTTTGAAAAATTTACTATAGAAAAGGCAATCCCTGGCGCACTTAAAATTTGCGACAATTGAAAATTACTTTTTGAATAATTTACTATAGAAAAGGCAATCCCTGGCGCACTTAAAATTTGCGACAGTATAAAATTATTTTTTGAATAATTTACTATAGAAAAGGCAATCCCTGGCGCAATTAAAATTTGCGACAGTAAAAAATTATTTTTTGAATAATTTACTATAGAAAAGGCAATCCCTGGCGCAATTAAAATTTGCGACAGTATAAAATTATTTTTTGGATAATTTACTATAGAAAAGGCAATCCCTGGCGTAATTAAAATTTGCGACAATAAAAAATTATTTTTTGAATAATTTACTATAGAAAAGGCAATCCCTGGCGCAATTAAAATTTGCGACAGTAGAAAATTAGTTTTTGAATAATTTACTATAGAAAAGGCAATCCCTGGAGTAATTAAAATTTGCGACAGTATAAAATTATTTTTTGAATAATTTACTATAGAAAAGGCAATCCCTGGCCCAATTAAATTTTGCGACAGTATAAAATTATTTTTTGAAAAATTTACTATAGAAAAGGCAATCCCTGGCGCACTTAAAATTTGCGACAGTTGAAAATTATTTTTTGAATAATTTACTATAGAAAAGGCAATCCCTGGCGCACTTAAAATTTGCGACAGTATAAAATTATTTTTTGAATAATTTACTATAGAAAAGGCAATCCCTGGCGCAATTACAATTTGCGACAGTAAAAAATTATTTTTTGAAAAATTTACTATAGAAAAGGCAATCCCTGGCGCACTTAAAATTTGCGACAATTGAAAATTATTTTTTGAATAATTTACTATAGAAAAGGCAATCCCTGGCGTATTTAAAATTTGCGACAGTAAGAAATTATTTTTTGAATAATTTACTATAGAAAAGGCAATCCCTGGCGTAATTAAAATTTGCGACAGTATAAAATTATTTTTTGAATAATTTACTATAGAAAAGGCAATCCCTGGCGCAATTAAAATTTGCGACAGTATAAAATTATTTTTTGAATAATTTACTATAGAAAAGGCAATCCCTGGCGTAATTAAAATTTGCGACAGTAGAAAATTATTTTTTGAATAATTTACTACAGAAAAGGCAATCCCTGGCGTAATTAAAATTTGCGACAGTAGAAAATTATTTTTTGAATAATTTACTATAGAAAAGGCAGTCCCTGGCGTAATTAAAATTTGCGACAGTATAAAATTATTTTTTGAATAATTTACTATAGAAAAGGCAATCCCTGGCGTATTTACAATTTGCGACAGTAAGAAATTATTTTTTGAATAATTTACTATAGAAAAGGCAATCCCTGGCGTAATTAAAATTTGCGACAGTAGAAAATTATTTTTTGAATAATTTACTATAGAAAAGGCAATCCCTGGCGCAATTACAATTTGCGACAGTAAAAAATTATTTTTTGAAAAATTTACTATAGAAAAGGCAATCCCTGGCGCACTTAAAATTTGCGACAATTGAAAATTACTTTTTGAATAATTTACTATAGAAAAGGCAATCCCTGGCGCACTTAAAATTTGCGACAGTATAAAATTATTTTTTGAATAATTTACTATAGAAAAGGCAATCCCTGGCGTAATTAAAATTTGCGACAGTTGAAAATTATTTTTTGAATAATTTACTATAGAAAAGGCAATCCCTGGCGTAATTAAAATTTGCGACAGTTGAAGATTATTTTTTTAATAATTTACTATAGAAAAGTCAATTCCTGGCGTAATTAAAATTTGCGACAGTAAAAAATTATTTTTTGAATAATTTACTATAGAAAAGGCAATCCCTGGCGTATTTAAAATTTTCGACAGTAAGAAATTATTTTTTGAATAATTTACTATATAAAAGGCAATCCCTGGCGTAATTAAAATTTGCGACAGTATAAAATTATTTTTTGAATAATTTACTATAGAAAAGGCAATCCCTGGAGCAATTAAAATTTGCGACAGTATAAAATTATTTTTTGAATAATTTACTATAGAAAAGGCAATCCCTGGCGTAATTAAAATTTGCGACAGTAGAAAATTATTTTTTGAATAATTTACTATAGAAAAGGCAATCCCTGGCGTAATTAAAATTTGCGACAGTAGAAAATTATTTTTTGAATAATTTACTATAGAAAAGGCAATCCCTGGCGGATTTGAAATTTGCGACAGTAAAAAATTATTTTTTGAATAATTTACTATAGAAAAGGCAATCCCTGGCGCAATTAAAATTTGCGACAGTAGAAGATTATTTTTTGAATAATTTACTATAGAAAAGGCAATCCCTGGCGTAATTAAAATTTGCGACAGTAGAAAATTATTTTTTGAATAATTTACTATAGAAAAGGCAGTCCCTGGCGTAATTAAAATTTGCGACAGTATAAAATTATTTTTTGAATAATTTACTATAGAAAAGGCAATCCCTGGCGTATTTACAATTTGCGACAGTAAGAAATTATTTTTTGAATAATTTACTATAGAAAAGGCAATCCCTGGCGTAATTAAAGTTTGCGACAGTATAAAATTATTTTTTGAATAATTTACTATAGAAAAGGCAATCCCTGGCGCAATTAAAATTTGCGATAGTATAAAATTATTTTTTGAATAATTTACTATAGAAAAGGCAATCCCTGGCGCAATTAAAATTTGCGACAGTAAAAAATTATTTTTTGCATATTTTACTATAGAAAAGGCAATCCCTGGCGTAATTAAAATTTGCGACAGTATAAAATTATTTTTTGAATAATTTACTATAGAAAAGGCAATCCCTGGCGCAATTAAAATTTGCAACAGTAGAAAATTATTTTTTGAATAATTTACTATAGAAAAGGCAATCCCTGGCGTAATTAAAATTTGCGACAGTATAAAATTATTTTTTGAATAATTTACAATAGAAAAGGCAATCCCTGACGCACTTAAAATTTGCGACAGTATAAAATTATTTTTTGAATAATTTACTATAGAAAAGGCAATCCCTGGCGTAATTAAAATTTGCGACAATTGAAAATTATTTTTTGAATAATTTGCTATAGAAAAGGCAATCCCTGGCGTAATTAAAATTTGCGACAGTAGAAAATTATTTTTTGAATAATTTACTATAGAAAAGGCAATCCCTGGCGTATTTAAAATTTGCGACAGTAAGAAATTATTTTTTGAATAATTTACTATAGAAAAGGCAATCCCTGGCGTAATCAAAATTTGCGACAGTAGAAAATTATTTTTTGAATAATTTACTATAGAAAAGGCAATCCCTGGCGTAATTAAAATTTGCGACAGTAGAAAATTATTTTTTGAATAATTTACTATAGAAAAGGCAATCCCTGGCGGATTTGAAATTTGCGACAGTAAAAAATTATTTTTTGAATAATTTACTATAGAAAAGGCAATCCCTGGCGCAATTAAAATTTGCGACAGTAGAAAATTGTTTTTTGAATAATTTACTATAGAAAAGGCAATCCCTGGCGTAGTTAAAATTTGCGACAGTAGAAAATTATTTTTTGAATAATTTACTATAGAAAAGGCAATCCCTGGCGCAATTAAAATTTGCAACAGTAGAAAATTATTTTTTGCAAAATTTACTGTAGAAAAGGCAATCCCTGGCGGATTTGAAACTTGCGACAGTAAAAAATTATTTTTTGAATAATTTACTATAGAAAAGGCAATCCTGGCGTAATTAAAATTTGCGACAGTATAAAATTATTTTTTGAATAATTTACTATAGAAAAGGCAATCCCTGGCTCAATTAAAATTTGAAAGAGTAGAAAATTATTTTTTGAATAATTTACTATAGAAAAGGCAATCCCTGGCGTAAGTAAAATTTGCGACAGTATAAAATTATTTTTTGAATAATTTACTATAGAAAAGGCAATCCCTGGCGCACTTAAAATTTGCGACAGTATAAAATTATTTTTTGAATAATTTACTATAGAAAAGGCAATCCCTGGCGCAATTAAAATTTGCGACAGTATAAAATTATTTTTTGAATAATTTACTATAGAAAAGGCAATCACTGGCGCAATTAAAATTTGCGACAGTAAAAAATTATTTTTTGCATAATTTACTATAGAAAAGGCAATCCCTGGCGTAATTAAAATTTGCGACAGTATAAAATTATTTTTTGAATAATTTACTATAGAAAAGGCAATCCCTGGCGTAGTTAAAATTTGCGACAGTAAAAAATTATTTTTTGAATAATTTACTATAGAAAAGGCAATCCCTGGCGTAATTAAAATTTGCGACAGTAAAAAATTATTTTTTGAATAATTTACTATAGAAAAGGCAATCCCTGGCGCAATTAAAATTTTCGACAGTAAAAAATTATTTTTTGAATAATTTACTATAGAAAAGGCAATCCCTGGCGAAATTAAAATTTGCGACAGTAGAAAATTATTTTTTGAATAATTTACTATAGAAAAGGCAATCCCTGGCGCAATTAAAATTTGCAACAGTAGAAAATTATTTTTTGCAAAATTTACTGTAGAAAAGGCAATCCCTGGCGGATTTGAAATTTGCGACAGTAAAAAATTATTTTTTGAATAATTTACTATAGAAAAGGCAATCCTTGGCGTAATTAAAATTTGCGACAGTATAAAATTATTTTTTGAGTTAGTTACTTTAGAAAAGGCAATCCCTGGCGCAATTAAAATTTGCAACAGTAGAAAATTATTTTTTGAATAATTTACTATAGAAAAGGCAATCCCTGGCGTAATTAAAATTTGCGACAGTATAAAATTATTTTTTGAATAATTTACTATAGAAAAGGCAATCCCTGGCGCACTTAAAATTTGCGAAAGTTGAAAATTATTTTTTGAATAATTTACTATAGAAAAAGCAATGCCTGGCGCACTTAAAATTTGCGACAGTAGAAAATTATTTTTTGAATAATTTAGTAGAAGATTATTTTTTGAATAATTTACTATAGAAAAGGCAATCCCTGGCGTAATTAAAATTTGCGACAGTATAAAATTATTTTTTGAATAATTTACTATAGAAAAGGCAATCCCTGGCGTAATTAAAATTTGCGACAGTAAAAAATTATTTTTTGAATAATTTACTATAGAAAAGGCAATCCCTGGCGTAATTAAAATTTGCGACAGTATAAAATTATTTTTTGAATAATTTACTATAGAAAAGGCAATCCCTGGCGCAATTAAAATTTGCAACAGTAGAAAATTATTTTTTGAACAATTTACTATAGAAAAGGCAATCCCTGGCGTAATTAAAATTTGCGACAGTATAAAATTATTTTTTGAATAATTTACTATAGAAAAGGCAATCCCTGGCGTAATTAAAATTTGCGACAGTATAAAATTATTTTTTGAATAATTTACTATAGAAAAGGCAATCCCTGGCGTAATTAAAATTTGCGACAGTATAAAATTATTTTTTGAATAATTTACTATAGAAAAGGCAATCCCTGGCGTAATTAAAATTTGCGACAGTTGAAAATTATTTTTTGAATACTTTACTATAGAAAAGGCAATCCCTGGCGTAATTAAAATTTGCGACAGTAGAATATCATTTTTTGAATAATTTACTATAGAAAAGGCAATCCCTGGCGTAATTAAAATTTGCGACAGTAAAAAATTATTTTTTGAATAATTTACTATAGAAAAGGCAATCCCTGGCGTAATTAAAATTTGCGACAGTTGAAAATTATTTTTTGAATAATTTACTATAGAAAAGGAAATTCTTGGCGTAATTAAAATTTGCGACAGTTGAAAATTATTTTTTGAATAATTTACTATAGAAAAGGCAATCCCTGGCGGATTTGAAATTTGCGACAGTTGAAAATAATTTTTTGAATAATTTACTATAGAAAAGGCAATCCCTGGCGTAATTAAAATTTGCGACAGTAGAAAATTATTTTTTGAATAATTTACTATAGAAAAGGCAATCCCTGGCGTAATTAAAATTTGCGACAGTAAAAAATTATTTTTTGAATAATTTACTATAGAAAAGGCAATCCCTGGCGCAATTAAAATTTGCAACAGTAGAAAATTATTTTTTGAATAATTTACTAGAGAAAAGGCAATCCCTGGCGTAATTAAAATTTGCGACAGTATAAAATTATTTTTTGAATAATTTGCTATAGAAAAGGCAATCCCTGGCGTAATTAAAATTTGCGACAGTATAAAATTAATTTTTGAATAATTTACTATAGAAAAGGCAATCCCTGGCGCAATTAAAATTTACAACAAATTATTTTTTGAATAATTTACTATAGAAAAGGCAATCCATGGCGTAATTAAAATTTGCGATAGTATAAAATTATTTTTTGAATAATTTACTATAGAAAAGGCAATCCCTGGCGGATTTGAAATTTGCGACAGTAAAAAATTATTTTTTGAATAATTTACTATAGAAAAGGCAATCCCTGGGATATTTAAAATTTGCGACAGTAAAACATTATTTTTTGAATAATTTACTATAGAAAAGGCAATCCCTGGCGCAATTAAAATTTGCGACAGTAAAAAATTATTTTTTGAATAATTTACTATAGAAAAGGCAATCCCTGGCGGATTTGAAATTTGCGACAGTAAAAAATTAATTTTTGAATAATTTACTATAGAAAAGGCAATCCCTGGCGCAATTAAAATTTGCGACAGTAAAAAATTATTTTTTGAATAATTTACTATAGAAAAGGCAATCCCTGGCGGATTTGAAATTTGCGACAGTAAAAAAATATTTTTTGAATAATTTACTATAGAAAAGGCAATCCCTGGCGCAATTAAAATTTGCGACAGTAAAAAATTATTTTTTGAATAATTTACTATAGAAAAGGCAATCCCTGGCGCAATTAAAATTTGCGACAGTAAAAAATTATTTTTTGAATAATTTACTATAGAAAAGGCAATCCCTGGCGGATTTGAAATTTGCGACAGTAAAAAATTAATTTTTGAATAATTTACTATAGAAAAGGCAATCCCTGGCGCAATTAAAATTTGCGACAGTAAAAAATTATTTTTTGAATAATTTACTATAGAAAAGGCAATCCCTGGCGGATTTGAAATTTGCGACAGTAAAAAATTATTTTTTGAATAATTTACTATAGAAAAGGCAATCCCTGGGATATTTAAAATTTGCGACAGTAAAACATTATTTTTTGAATAATTTACTATAGAAAAGGCAATCCCTGGCGTAATTAAAATTTGCGACAGTTGAAAATTATTTTTTGAATAATTTACTATAGAAAAGGCAATCCCTGGCGTAATTAAAATTTGCGACAGTAAAAAATTATTTTTTGAATAATTTACTATAGAAAAGGCAATCCCTGGCGCAATTAAAATTTGCGACAGTAAAAAATTATTTTTTGAATAATTTACTATAGAAAAGGCAATCCCTGGCGTAATTAAAATTTGCGACAGTTGAAAATTATTTTTTGAATAATTTACTATAGAAAAGGCAATCCCTGGCGTAATTAAAATTTGCGACAGTAAAAAATTATTTTTTGAATAATTTACTATAGAAAAGGCAATCCCTGGCGTAATTAAAATTTGCGACAATTGAAAATTATTTTTTGAATAATTTACTATAGAAAAGGCAATCCCTGGCGCACTTAAAATTTGCGACAGTTGAAAATTATTTTTTGAATAATTTACTATAGAAAAGGCAATCCCTGGCGTAATTAAAATTTGCGACAGTAAAAAATTATTTTTTGAATAATTTACTATAGAAAAAGCAATCCCTGGCGTAATTAAAATTTGCGACACTAGAAAATTATTTTTTGAATAATTTACTATAGAAAAGGCAATCCCTGGCGTAATTAAAATTTGCGACAGTAGAAAATTATTTTTTGAATAATTTACTATAGAAAAGGCAATCCCCGGCGTAATTAAAATTTGCGACAGTAAAAAATTATTTTTTGAATAATTTACTATAGAAAAGGCAATCCCTGGCGTAATTAAAATTTGCGACAGTAAAAAATTATTTTTTGAATAATTTACTATAGAAAAGGCAATCCCTGGCGTATTTAAAATTTGCGACAGTAGAAAATTATTTTTTGAATAATTTACTGTAGAAAAGGCAATCCCTGGCGTATTTAAAATTTGCGACAGTAGAAAATTATTTTTTGAATAATTTACTATAGAAAAGGCAATCCCTGGCGTATTTAAAATTTGCGACAGTATAAAATTATTTTTTGAATAATTTACTTTAGAAAAGGCAATCCCTGGCGTATTTAAAATTTGCGACAGTAGAAAATTATTTTTTGAATAATTTACTATAGAAAAGGCAATCCCTGGCGTAATTAAAATTTGCGACAGTAGAAAATTATTTTTTGAATAATTTACTATAGAAAAGGCAATCCCTGGCGTAATTAAAATTTGCGACAGGAGAAAATTATTTTTTGAATAATTTACTATAGAAAAGGCAATTCCTGGCGCAATTAAAATTTGCGACAGTAAAAAATTATTTTTTGAATAATTTACTATAGAAAAGGCAATCCCTGGCGTAATTAAAATTTGCGACAGTAGAAAATTATTTTTTGAATAATTTACTATAGAAAAGGCAATCCCTGGCGGATTTAAAATTTGCGACAGTAAAAAATTATTTTTTGAATAATTTACTATAGAAAAGGCAATCCCTGGCGTATTTAAAATTTGCGACAGTATAAAATTATTTTTTGAATAATTTACTATAGAAAAGGCAATCCCTGGCGTAATTAAAATTTGCGACAGTAGAAAATTATTTTTTGAATAATTTACTATAGAAAAGGCAATCCCTGGCGTAATTAAAATTTGCGACAGTAGAAAATTATTTTTTGAATAATTTACTATAGAAAAGGCAATCCCTGGCGCAATTAAAATTTGCGACAGTAACAAATTATTTTTTGAATAATTTACTATAGAAAAGGCAATCCCTGGCGTAATTAAAATTTGCGACAGTTGAAAATTATTTTTTGAATAATTTACTATAGAAAAGGCAATCCCTGGCGTAATTAAAATTTGCGACAGTAAAAAATTATTTTTTGAATAATTTACTATAGAAAAGGCAATCCCTGGCGTAATTAAAATTTGCGACAGTTGAAAATTATTTTTTGAATAATTTACTATAGAAAAGCCAATCCCTGGCGCACTTAAAATTTGCGACAGTTGAAAATTATTTTTTGAATAATTTACTATAGAAAAGGCAATCCCTGGCGGATTTAAAATTTGCGACAGTAAAAAATTATTTTTTGAATAATTTACTATAGAAAAGGCAATCCCTGGCGTAATTAAAATTTGCGACAATTGAAAATTATTTTTTGAATAATTTACTATAGAAAAGGCAATCCCTGGCGTAATTAAAATTTGCGACAGTAGAAAATTATTTTTTGAATAATTTACTATAGAAAAGGCAATCCCTGGCGGATTAAAATTTGCGACAGTAAAAAATTATTTTTTGAATAATTTACTATAGAAAAGGCAATCCCTGGCGTAATTAAAATTTGCGACAGTATAAAATTATTTTTTGAATAATTTACTATAGAAAAGGCAATCCCTGGCGTAATTAAAATTTGCGACAGTAGAAAATTATTTTTTGAATAATTTACTATAGAAAAGGCAATCCCTGGCGTAATTAAAATTTGCGACAGGAGAAAATTATTTTTTGAATAATTTACTATAGAAAAGGCAATCCCTGGCGCAATTAAAATTTGCGACAGTAAAAAATTATTTTTTGAATAATTTACTATAGAAAAGGCAATCCCTGGCGTAATTAAAATTTGCGACAGTATAAAATAATTTTTTGAATAATTTACTATAGAAAAGGCAATCCCTGGCGCAATTAAAATTTGCGACAGTAAAAAATTATTTTTTGAATAATTTACTATAGAAAAGGCAATCCCTGGCGTAATTAAAATTTGCGACAGTAGAAAATTATTTTTTGAATAATTTACTATAGAAAAGGCAATCCCTGGCGCAATTAAAATTTGCAAGAGTAGAAAATTATTCTTTGAATAATTTACTATAGAAAAGGCAATCCCTGGCGTAATTAAAATTTGCGACAGTATAAAATTATATTTTGAATAATTTACTATAGAAAAGGCAATCCCTGGCGCACTTAAAATTTGCGACAGTTGAAAATTATTTTTTGAATAATTTACTATAGAAAAGGCAATCCCTGGCGCACTTAAAATTTGCGACAGTAGAAAATTATTTTTTGAATAATTTACTATAGAAAAGGCAATCCCTGGTGTAATTAAAATTTGCGACAGTATAAAATTATTTTTTGAATAATTTACTATAGAAAAGGCAATCCCTGGCGTAATTAAAATTTGCGACAGTAAAAAATTATTTTTTGAATAATTTACTATAGAAAAGGCAATCCTTGGCGTAATTAAAATTTACGACAGTATAAAATTATTTTTTAAATAATTTACTATAGGAAAGGCAATCCCTGGCGCAATTAAAATTTGCAACAGTAGAAAATTATTTTTTGAATAATTTACTATAGAAAAGGCAATCCCTGGAGTAATTAAAATTTGCGACAGTATAAAATTATTTTTTGAATAATTTACAATAGAAAAGGCAATCCCTGGCGTAATTAAAATTTGCGACAGTATAAAATTATTTTTTGAATAATTTCTATAGAAAAGGCAATCCCTGGCGCAATTAAAATTTGCGACAGTATAAAATTATTTTTTGAATAATTTACTATAGAATAGGCAATCCCTGGCGTAATTAAAATTTGCGACAGTTGAAAATTATTTTTTGAATAATTTACTATAAAAGTGCAATCCCTGGCGTAATTAAAATTTGCGACATTAGAAAATTATTTTTTGAATAATTTACTATAGAAAAGGCAATCCCTGGCGGATTTGAAATTTGCGACAGTTGAAAATTATTTTTTGAATAATTTACTATAGAAAAGGCAATCCCTGGCGTAATTAAAATTTGCTACAGTAGAAAATTATTTTTTGAATAATTTACTATAGAAAAGGCAATCCCTGGCGTAATTAAAATTTGCGACAGTAAAAAATTATTTTTTGAACAATTTACTATAGAAAAGGCAATCCCTGGCGCAATTAAAATTTGCAACAGTAGAAAATTATTTTTTGAATAATTTACTACAGAAAAGGCAATCCCTGGCGTAATTAAAATTTGCGACAGTATAAAATTATTTTTTGAATAATTTACTATAGAAAATTCAATCCCTGGCGTAATTAAAATTTGCGACAGTATAAAATTATTTTTTGAATAATTAACTATAGGAAAGGCAATCCCTGGCGCAATTAAAATTTGCAACAAATTATTTTTTGAATAATTTACTATAGAAAAGGCAATCCCTGGCGTAATTAAAATTTGCGACAGTATAAAATTATTTTTTGAATAATTTACTATAGAAAAGGCAATCCCTTGCGTAATTAAAATTTGCGACAGTTGAAAATTATTTTTTGAATAATTTACTATAGAAAAGGCAATCCCTGGCTTAATTAAAATTTGCGACAATAGAAAATTATTTTTTGAATAATTTACTATAGAAAAGACAATCCCTGGCGTAATTAAAATTTGCGACAGTAAGAAATTATTTTTTTGAATAATTTACTATAGAAAAGGCAATACCTGGCGTAATTAAAATTTGCGACAGTAGAAAATTATTTTTTGAATAATTTACTATAGAAAAGGCAACCCCTGGCGCAATTAAAATTTGCGACAGTAGAAAATTATTTTTTGAATAATTTACTATAGAAAAGGCAATCCCTGGCGTAATTAAAATTTGCGACAGTAAAAAATTAGTTTTTGAATAATTTACTATAGAAAAGGCAATCCCTGGCGTAATTAAAATTTGCGACAGTAAAAAATTATTTTTTGAATAATTTACTATAGAAAAGGCAATCCCTGGCGTAATTAAAATTTGCGACAGTATAAAATTATTTTTTGAATAATTTACTATAGAAAAGGCAATCCCTTGCGTAATTAAAATTTGCGACAGTTGAAAATTATTTTTTGAATAATTTACTATAGAAAAGGCAATCCCTGGCTTAATTAAAATTTGCGACAGTAGAAAATTATTTTTTGAATAATTTACTATAGAAAAGGCAATCCCTGGCGTAATTAAAATTTGCGACAGTAAGAAATTATTTTTTGAATAATTTACTATAGAAAAGGCAATCCCTGGCGTAATTAAAATTTGCGACAGTAGAAAATTATTTTTTGAATAATTTACTATAGAAAAGGCAACCCCTGGCGCAATTAAAATTTGCGACAGTAGAAAATTATTTTTTGAATAATTTACTATAGAAAAGGCAATCCCTGGCGTAATTAAAATTTGCGACAGTAAAAAATTATTTTTTGAATAATTTACTATAGAAAAGGCAATCCCTGGCGTAATTAAAATTTGCGACAGTAAAAAATTATTTTTTGAATAATTTACTATAGAAAAGGCAATCCCTGGCGTAATTAAAATTTGCGACAGTAAAAAATTATTTTTTGAATAATTTACTATAGAAAAGGCAATCCCTGGCGCAATTAAAATTTGCAACAGTAGAAAATTATTTTTTGAATAATTTGCTATAGAAAAGGCAATCCCTGGCGTAATTAAAATTTGCGACAGTATAAAATTATTTTTTGAATAATTTACTATAAAAAATACAATCCCTGGCGTAATTAAAATTTGCGACAGTATAAAATTATTTTTTGAATAATTAACAATAGAAAAGGCAATCCCTGGCGCAATTAAAATTTGCAACAAATTATTTTTTGAATAATTTACTATAGAAAAGGCAATCCCTGGCGTAATTAAAATTTGCGACAGTATAAAATTATTTTTTGAATAATTTACTATAGAAAAGGCAATCCCTTGCGTAATTAAAATTTGCGACAGTTCAAAATTATTTTTTGAATAATTTACTATAGAAAAGGCAATCCCTGGCTTAATTAAAATTTGCGACAATAGAAAATTATTTTTTGAATAATTTACTATAGAAAAGGCAATCCCTGGCGTAATTAAAATTTGCGACAGTAAGAAATTCTTTTTTGAATAATTTACTATAGAAAAGGCAATCCCTGGCGTAATTAAAATTTGCGACAGTAGAAAATTATTTTTTGAATAATTTACTATAGAAAAGGCAACCCCTGGCGCAATTAAAATTTGCGACAGTAGAAAATTATTTTTTGAATAATTTACTATAGAAAAGGCAATCCCTGGCGTAATTAAAATTTGCGACAGTAAAAAATTAGTTTTTGAATAATTTACTATAGAAAAGGCAATCCCTGGCGTAATTAAAATTTGCGACAGTAAAAAATTATTTTTTGAATAATTTACTATAGAAAAGGCAATCCCTGGCGTAATTAAAATTTGCGACAGTATAAAATTATGTTTTGAATAATTTACTATAGAAAAGGCAATCCCTTGCGTAATTAAAATTTGCGACAGTTGAAAATTATTTTTTGAATAATTTACTATAGAAAAGGCAATCCCTGGCTTAATTAAAATTTGCGACAGTAGAAAATTATTTTTTGAATAATTTACTATAGAAAAGGCAATCCCTGGCGTAATTAAAATTTGCGACAGTAAGAAATTATTTTTTGAATAATTTACTATAGAAAAGGCAATCCCTGGCGTAATTAAAATTTGCGACAGTAGAAAATTATTTTTTGAATAATTTACTATAGAAAAGGCAACCCCTGGCGCAATTAAAATTTGCGACAGTAGAAAATTATTTTTTGAATAATTTACTATAGAAAAGGCAATCCCTGGCGTAATTAAAATTTGCGACAGTAAAAAATTATTTTTTGAATAATTTACTATAGAAAAGGCAATCCCTGGCGTAATTAAAATTTGCGACAGTAAAAAATTATTTTTTGAATAATTTACTATAGAAAAGGCAATCCCTGGCGTAATTAATATTTGCGACAGTAAAAAATTATTTTTTGAATAATTTACTATAGAAAAGGCAATCCCTGGCGCAATTAAAATTTGCAACAGTAGAAAATTATTTTTTGAATAATTTACTATAGAAAAGGCAATCCCTGGCGTAATTAAAATTTGCGACAGTATAAAATTATTTTTTGAATAATTTACTATAAAAAATACAATCCCTGGCGTAATTAAAATTTGCGACAGTATAAAATTATTTTTTGAATAATTAACAATAGAAAAGGCAATCCCTGGCGCAATTAAAATTTGCAACAAATTATTTTTTGAATAATTTACTATAGAAAAGGCAATCCCTGGCGTAATTAAAATTTGCGACAATTGAAAATTATTTTTTGAATAATTTACTATAGAAAATGCAATCCCTGCCGTAATTAATATTTGCGACAATAAAAAATTATTTTTTGAATAATTTACTATAGAAAAGGCAATCCCTGGCGTAATTAAAATTTGCGACAGTAAAAAATTATTTTTTGAATAATTTACTATAGAAAAGGCAATCCCTGGCGTAATTAAAATTTGCGACAGTAAGAAATTATTTTTTGAATAATTTACTATAGAAAAGGCAATCCCTGGCGTAATTAAAATTTGCGACAGTAGAAAATTATTTTTTGAATAATTTACTATAGAAAAGGCAATCCCTGGCGTAATTAAAATTTGCGACAGTTGAAAATTATTTTTTGAATAATTTACTATAGAAAAGGCAATCCCTGGCGTAATTAAAATTTGCGACAGTAAAAAATTATTTTTTGAATAATTTACTATAGAAAAGGCAATCCCAGGCGCAATTAAAATTTGCGACAGTAAAAAATTACTTTTTGAATAATTTACTATAGAAAAGGCAATCCCTGGCGTAATTAAAATTTGCGACAGTTGAAAATTATTTTTTGAATAATTTACTATAGAAAAGGCAATCCCTGGCGTAATTAAAATTTGCGACAGTAAAAAATTATTTTTTGAATAATTTACTATAGAAAAGGCAATCCCTGGCGTAATTAAAATTTGCGACAATTGAAAATTATTTTTTGAATAATTTACTATAGAAAAGGCAATCCCTGGCGCACTTAAAATTTGCGACAGTTGAAAATTATTTTTTGAATAATTTACTATAGAAAAGACAATCCCTGGCGTAATTAAAATTTGCGACAGTAAAAAAATTATTTTTTGAATAATTTACTATAGAAAAGGCAATTCCTGGCGTAATTAAAATTTGCGACAGTAGAAAATTATTTTTTGAATAATTTACTATAGAAAAGGCAACCCCTGGCGTAATTAAAATTTGCGACAGTAGAAAATTATTTTTTGAATAATTTACTATAGAAAAGGCAATCCCTGGCGTAATTAAAATTTGCGACAGTAAAAAATTATTTTTTGAATAATTTACTATAGAAAAGGCAATCCCTGGCGTAATTAAAATTTGCGACAGTAAAAAATTATTTTTTGAATAATTTACTATAGAAAAGGCAATCCCTGGCGTAATTAAAATTTGCGACAGTAGAAAATTATTTTTTGAATAATTTACTATAGAAGAGGTAATCCCTGGCGTATTTAAAATTTGCGACAGTAAAAAATTAATATTTTGAAAAATTTACTGTAGAAAAGGCAATCCCTGGCGTAATTAAAATTTGCGACAGTAAAAAATTATTTTTTGAATAATTTACTATAGAAAAGGTAATCCCTGGCGTAATTAAAATTTGCGACAGTAAAAAATTATTTTTTGAATAATTTACTATAGAAAAGGCAATCTCTGGCGCAATTAAAATTTGCGACAGTAAAAAATTATTTTTTGAATAATTTAGTATAGAAAAGGCAATCCCTGGGATATTTAAAATTTGCGATAGTAAAAAATTATTTTTTGAATAATTTACTAAAGAAAAGGCAATCCCTGGCGTAATTAAAATTTGCGACAGTAAAAAATTATTTTTTGAATAATTTACTATAGAAAAGGCAATCCCTGGCGTAATTAAAATTTGCGACAGTTGAAAATTATTTTTTGAATAATTTACTATAGAAAATGCAATCCCTGGCGCACTTAAAATTTGCGACAGTTGAAAATTATTTTTTGAATAATTTACTATAGAAAGGGCAATCCCTGGCGTAATTAAAATTTGCGACAGTAAAAAATTATTTTTTGAATAATTTACTATAGAAAAGGCAATCCCTGGCGCAATTAAAATTTGCGACAGTAGAAAATTATTTTTTGCAAAATTTACTGTAGAAAAGACAATCCCTGGCGGATTTGAAATTTGCGACAGTAAAAAATTATTTTTTGAATAATTTACTATAGAAAAGGCAATCCCTGGCGTAATTAAAATTTGCGAAAGTATAAAATTATTTTTTGAATAATTTACTATAGAAAAGGCAATCCCTGGCGCAATTAAAATTTGCAACAGTAGAATATTATTTTTTGAATAATTTACTATAGAAAAGGCAATCCCTGGCGTAATTAAAATTTGCGACAGTATGAAATTATTTTTTGAATAATTTACTATAGAAAAGGCAATCCCTGGCGTAATTAAAATTTGCGACAGTATAAAATTATTTTTTGAATAATTTACTATAGAAAAGGCAATCCCTGGCGTAATTAAAATTTGCGACAGTAAAAAATTATTTTTTGAAAAATTTACTATAGAAAAGGCAATCCCTGGCGTAATTAAAATTTGCGACAGTTGAAAATGATTTTTTGAATAATTTACTATAGAAAAGGCAATCCCTGGCGTAATTAAAATTTGCGACAGTATAAAATTATTTTTTGAATAATTTACTATAGAAAAGGCAATCCCTGGCGCAATTATAATTTGCGACAGTAGAAAATTATTTTTTGAATAATTTACTATAGAAAAGGCAATCCCTGGCGTAATTAAAATTTGCGACAGTAGAAAATTATTTTTTGAATAATTTACTATAGAAAAGGCAATCCCTGGCGTAGTTAAAATTTGCGACAGTAGAAAATTATTTTTTGAATAATTTACTATAGAAAAGGCAATCCCTGGCGTAATTAAAATTTGCGACAGTAGAAAATTATTTTTTGAATAATTTACTATAGAAAAGGCAATCCCTGGCGCAATTAAAATTTGCGACAGTAAAAAATTATTTTTTGAATAATTTACTATAGAAAAGGCAATCCCTGGCAGATTTGAAATTTGCGACAGTAGAAAATTATTTTTTGAATAATTTACTATAGAAAAGGCAATCCCTGGCGTAATTAAAATTTGCGACAGTAGAAAATTATTTTTTCAATAATTTACTATAGAAAAGGCAATCCCTGGCGTAATTAAAATTTGCGACAGTTGAAAATTATTTTTTGAATAATTTACTATAGAAAAGGCAATCCCTGGCGTAATTAAAATTTGCGACAGTATAAAATTATTTTTTGAATAATTTACTATAGAAAAGGCAATCCCTGGGATATTTAAAATTTGCGACAGTAAAAAATTATTTTTTGAATAATTTACTATAGAAAAGGCAATCCCTGGCGTAATTAAAATTTGCGAAAGTATAAAATTATTTTTTGAATAATTTACTATAGAAAAGGCAATCCCTGGCGCAATTAAAATTTGCGACAGTAGAAAATTATTTTTTGCAAAATTTACTGTAGAAAAGACAATCCCTGGCGGATTTGAAATTTGCGACAGTAAAAAATTATTTTTTGAATAATTTACTATAGAAAAGGCAATCCCTGGCGTAATTAAAATTTGCGAAAGTATAAAATTATTTTTTGAATAATTTACTATAGAAAAGGCAATCCCTGGCGCAATTAAAATTTGCAACAGTAGAATATTATTTTTTGAATAAATTACTATAGAAAAGGCAATCCCTGGCGTAATTAAAATTTGCGACAGTATGAAATTATTTTTTGAATAATTTACTATAGAAAAGGCAATCCCTGGCGTAATTAAAATTTGCGACAGTAGAAAATTATTTTTTGAATAATTTACTATAGAAAAGGCAATCCCTGGCGCAATTAAAATTTGCGACAGTAAAAAATTATTTTTTGAATAATTTACTATAGAAAAGGCAATCCCTGGCAGATTTGAAATTTGCGACAGTAGAAAATTATTTTTTGAATAATTTACTATAGAAAAGGCAATCCCTGGCGTATTTAAAATTTTCGACAGTAAAAAATTATTTTTTGAATAATTTACTATAGAAAAGGCAATCCCTGGCGTAATTAAAATTTGCGACAGTAAAAAATTATTTTTTGAATAATTTACTATAGAAAAGGCAATCCCTGGCGCACTTAAAATTTGCGACAGTAAAAAATTATTTTTTGAATAATTTACTATAGAAAAGGCAATCCCTGGCGTAATTAAAATTTGCGACAGTAAAAAATTATTTTTTGAATAATTTACTATAGAAAAGGCAATCCCTGGCGCAATTACAATTTGCGACAGTAGAAATTTATTTTTTGAATAATT